>JAUEJJ010000017.1:10250768-10270775 GCA_032164275.1 Synergus coniferae | reverse complement strand
AAAGAAGGAAGAAGCTGAGAAGAAACAAAAAGAAAAGGAACTCAAAATGAAGGAAGAGGAGGAAGCAGAACGTTTAAGGAAGGAAGAAGCTGAGAAGAAACAAAAAGAAGAGGAACTCTTGAAGAAGAACGAGGAGGAAGCGAAACGTTTAACGAAGGAAGAAGGTGAGAAGAAACAAAAAGAAAAGGAACTCAAAATGAAGGAGGAGGAGGAAGTAGAACGTTTAAAGAAGGAAGAAGTTGAGAAAAAACAAAAAGAAGAAAAGGAACTAAAAAAGAAGGAGGAAGGGGAGCGACTAAAGATAGAAGAGGCTGAAAAGAAACAAAATGAAGACGAACTCAAAAAAAAGGAGGAGGAAGCAGAAGCAGAACGTTTAAAGAAAGAAAAAGCTGAAAAGAAACAAAAAGAGGAAGACGAACTACAAAAGAAGGAAGAAGAAGAGCGTCTGAAGAGAGAAGTAGCTGAAAAGAAACACAAAGAAGGGGAACTCAAAAAGAAAAAGGAAGAGGAAGCGGAACGTTTGAAGAAGGAAGAAGCTGAGAAGAATCGAAAAGAAGAAAAGGAACTAAGGAAGAAGGAGGAAGAAGAGCGGATAAAGAAAAAAGAAGCTGAACGTTTGAAAAATGAGGAGGCTGAGAAGAAACTAAAAGAAGAGGAACTAAAAAAGAATGAGGAAGAAAGGCGGCTAAAGAAAGAAGAGGCTGAAAAGAAACAAGAAGAAGAAGAGGAACTAAAAAAGAAGGAGGAAGAAGAGCGGCTAAAAAAAGAAGAGGCTGAAAGGAAACAAAAAGAAGAAGAGAAATTAAAAAAGAAGGAGGAAGAAGAGCGGATAATGAAAAAAGAAGCTGAACGTTTGAAAAAGGAGGTGACTGAGAAGAAACGAAAAGAAGAGGAACAAAAAAAGAATGAGGAAGAAGAGCGGCTGAAGAAAGAAGAAACTGAAAAGAAACGAAAAGACGAGGAACTCAAAAAGAAACAGAAAGAAGAAGAGGAACTAAAAAAGAAGGAAGAAGAAGAGCGCTTAAAGAAAGAAGTTGAACGTTTGAAAAAGGAAGAGGCTGAGAAGACACAAAAAGAAGTAGAGGAACTCAAAAAGAAAGGAGAAGAAGATTTGCTGAAGAAAGAGAAAGCGGAACATTTGAAAAAGGAAGAAGCTGAAAAGAAACAAAAAGAAGAGGAATTAAAAAAGAAGGAGGAAGAAATGCGTTTGAAGAAAGACAAGGCAGAAAAGAAACAAAAGAAAGAAGAGGCACTTAAAAAGAAGGAAGAAGAAGAGTGTTTGAAAAAGGAAGAAGCTGTAAAGAATGAAAACGAAGAGGGGCTCAAAAAGAAAAAGAAGGAGGAGGAGGAAACAGCACGTTTAAAGAAGGAAGAAGCTAAGAGAAAACAAAAAGAAGAAAAGGAACTAAAAAAGAAGGAGGAAGAGGAGCGGCTGAAGAAAGAAGAGGAACTCAAAAAGAAGGAGGAAGAAGCAGAAGCGGAACGTTTAGAGAAGGAAGAAGCTGAAAAGAAAGAAGAAGAAGAGTCACTCAAAAAGAAGGAGGAAGCAAAGGGATTCGAAAAAGAGGAAGCTGAACGAAAGCAAAAAGAAGAACTTAAGGCAAAAGGAAAAGAAGGGCAAATAAAGAAAGAAGATGCGGAACGTTTGAAGAAGGAAGAAACTGAACGCAAAGAGAATGAAGTAGAAGATGAGACCAAGAAAGACAAGGAAGGTGAACAAAAGAAGAAAAAGAGAAAAGTAAGTTTAAAGAAGAATGCAGAAACACAGAAGCAAAAAGAAGATATGAAAAATGTAGAGAAAACTGAAGACGAAGTTTTAGACAAAAATGAAGAGGTCAAGAATAAAACTTCAGAAGAATGTAATCTGGCAAAATGTAAGGAAGATGATATCATTAAGACTGAAGGAAATGAAAAGCTTATAGAGGAAGGAAAGCATCGATCAAAAGAAATTGAGAATCAAACTGATGAAAATGTCAAGAAAAATGGTGAAAATAGAAGATCAAGTGTCCGCGAACTAAGTAAAGGAAAAGTGGATAGTTTACGGAAACGTAGTAAAGAAGATAATTTAAAGCGAGAAGCTGATCAGTTGGCTAAAATTACAGATGACATTTCAAGAGAAACTCGTCGTAAACGGAGTATAGATGCATCTTCAAATAAAGATAATGTTGACAAATATAGAAGCAAAAAATATGAAATAGAAACAGAAGTTGGATTGAAAGATTTTTCTAAAGGAAGAAATAATATAACTGGTACTGGAACTGAAGCTAGGAAACTAACAGGGTCACAATTAGATGACTCATCTTACGCAGATAGTTCATCTTTAAGCAGAGGATATAAAACCGATAACATAAACCTTAGTGGCAGGTCTAGAAGAGATCAAATACAATATCCCAAGTCTGACCTTAGTTTTTCTGATTCGTTGTCCAAAACCAGTTCAACAAATTATCCCGATTATGTGGCCACAGTTTCTTCGCGAAACAGAAGCACAGATTATACGGTTACCTCTCCATCATTTGAAACCCCACACAGAAGTATTAAATCCTACGACAGACATTGTGATAGATCTAAGAAAAGTTACGAAACAAGTTTCAGTTCCTTTTTGAGGCCTGATCACAGCCATTCAGCGTTGATTTCTCCTTCCATTAGTTATTCGAAAAGAATATCGGGTAGCAGAAGCCCTACTCTCATTCCTGATATTGATACATCAGCATATTACTTATCAAGCAGCCGAAGTCGTACACCAGAGGTGAGAAAAATCAATACTTTAAGAGGATGGATCATCCTACATAAGTTCTACAATAAGAATCAATTTATAAATATTAATATAAACATTTTTCATTAATTTCAGATTAGTCACGTAGATCGTTCAAAGCGTCCCTTTTTCTGCACCAAGTTAACGAATCGTACAATCTCAGAAGGTTCTCAAATTAAACTAACATGCACCGTGATTGGACAACCAGATCCTCAAGTACATTGGACAAAAAATGGTAAAAAATTACTTCCCGGGGGCCGAGAACGAATGAAATTGGAAAATGGATTAGCAACTTTGGAAATCAGTGCAGCTCTTGCAGAAGATTCTGGACACTATGCTTGTGTAGCGACAAATTCTCATGGACAATCGTCTAGTGAGGCTGTTGTGCGAGTTCATGCTGCTTTTGAAGCCATACCTCTACCACCGACCTTCACAAGTTCTATAAAAGGTTATTTCTTCCTCCTTAGGGACACCTGAATTAAATTTCCAAATTTTTTATTTTTCATACTTTCAATTCAAACCTTTTTTTACATTCTCATCATATGAGAAAACTTTACGTGAAATTGTTTTATGTATGATGAGAATGTATTCCTTAATTCAATTGTACAAACAATTTACAATCAATTGTACAATTGATGAAATAAAATGACTAATTTGTAAATGTAACAAAGGTTTGTCCCGAAAAAATAATTAATTAAGTTGTAATTCACGTTAATGATTGTTTTATTTACAGACACTTATAGGTTCACGGACCATGAGCTGGTTTTAGAATGCAGAGTTCGAGGTCAGTCAACACCTTCAATTACATGGTTGAAGGATAATATTGTTTTACGTGGAAGTCGCTACAAACAGGATTTTGTTGGCGATGGTATTTGTCGCTTACAAATTGCAGAACCTGATATCTCAGATAGTGGCGAATACAGTTGTCGAGCTGATAATGACGTGGGAACTGATCAAATTCAACATATTGTCCATTTTGAAGGTTCAGATCTTTTATATCTTTTTAAATCTCTTTCCTTTAAATCTAATTCCTTAAAACTGTTGAAATCCTTTGAAGTCTCTACAAAATCCCTCAAAATCCCAGCCAACACCGGTTAAATTTCTGGTACAGTAATATATGTTTATTTCATGCTGAAGGTCACGAGCATCGATTTGCCAGTACACGTGAGCGTATTTTATTCGACGATAGGAATCGAACACCTTGTAGAGAGATTGGTCGACGTCCACGTTTTTCAAGCTACCTTACGGATCATAGCGTTACAGCTGGTGGAACCATAGCCTTGCAGGTTGAAGTGAGAGGTACTGTTAGAAGCTGATCCAATTTTTTCTGATTACGCGATTCTCAGTATAGTATTCCAATTATATGATTATCTAATATCTAATTCCAGGAACGCCAGAACCAGAAGTGACATGGTTGCGTCGTGATGGTGAAAAGAAAGAACATATCTCTAGTTCGAAGGTCCAAACCTTAGCTGAATCTGGAGTTCATACCCTCATCGTACCAGAAGCTTCTGAGTTAGAGGCTGGCACCTATATTTGTAGAGCAATTAATGCATTTGGTCAAATCGACACAAGTGCTAATGTTGAGGTTATTACACCTGATAAATTCACTACCAATGGTAAACCCGCCATGTTCATATCAAGACCTATCGATCAAATAATTACTGCAGTCGCCGGCGAAGACGTTTCTGTATCTTTCAGAGTCGCTGGAGTTCCGAAACCTCGAGGTTGGTTTCACAGATGGATTTAAGAATTTTTAAGAGATTTCAAAAATATCAAAATATCTAAAAGGATTTCCATAGATTTCACGAGGTTTTAGGAATTAAAAAAAATTTAAAAGAATTTAAAGATTTTTAACTAATTTAAAACCGTAAAAACTGGTTTGGGATTCTTTAAAATCTGTTGAATCTATAAAATTATTATTGTTTAATAGTAACCTGGATGAAAGGAATTCGAGATATTACATACGGTCCTCGGTCTCACAAGGATACTGTAGATGATTACGTTCGAATCACATTAAGCAGGATAATTCCTTCGGATGAAGGCACATACTGCATTCTAGCAAAGAATCGGTATGGATGCGACAGGGCATTTTTCACAATAAAGGTATGATGCGAAAGGATGTGTTGTAGTTTGATACAACATATATAAAAAATGTACTTTAATTGTAAATATTTTTTCTTCCTTGAAAGGTGAAGCAAAGAGCGAGATCACTGACACCTACAATCTTATCTGACACTGGAAACCGCTTGGCAGATATTCAGAATGAGGAAATGCGATCGCACATCAAAGGTAACTTAGCAGAATTATATTTAGCTACAATCTCTCGTTTATTTTTTCTCTTGAAAAATATTTGAGGTATTTGGAAAGAGAATTTTAACAAAGGTCATATGCGCCTACTCATGAAGAAGTGGCTCTAAGTATATGTAAGTATAAGTGAGTTGTTTTGAGGGATTGTTATTCAGCATACTGATTGTGAGATGTGCGAACACTATTAGCACAGAATGTTATATGCAAGCAAAAGTGAGAGAGGAGAGGAAACCAATATCGTGAAAATCTTCGCATGGCCCCACTTGCGTTCTCAATTTAAGGAACCCCCTTGGAAAACGCTTGGCTATTTTTGAGTGCCCCCACCAACCCTCCATTAACTCCACCGGTGGTCCAAAACTAAAATTCAGTTCGAGTTGAAACGCGCAGCTATTTTCCCACGAGTTGTAAAGTATGTGATTACGGCAGTCCAATTTCATGAGCGAGTTTAGTCGCCGCGAAATTGTGGTGACTTTATCGTAGGCTTCAAGTTTTTTAAGAATTTAATTTATAAGTGCTCAAAAAGAAAACATAATTTTAAACGGAACATCGTTACTTCAAATAATTTTTAAAGAAAAAAAAAATCTGAAAAAAGTGATGATTAACAATGTCCTCTCAAGAAGAAGATCTGAATCTGAGAGAGATTGAAGCGAAAAAGAATTTAGTCAAAAGGCTGAGACTTTCGTGGTTTAATAGAAATTGTACAAGCGAAGAATTAGTAAAATTTCAAGGTATAATTATAATATAATAAGAGAGAGAATATTGGAAATGCTTTAATATTAAATAATAGAATTTTTTAAATTATTAAAATGCATAATATGTGTTTATGTGATGGATTATATAATAATTTTACAACTTGTTAGAATAACCTACTTCAGAAGTTGCGAACTTTGTATTTATAACTCTCGTAGTAAGTAACGATTCATAAAGTGGTTTCATGGATGATTACAGATCTCTCAATCTGAATAAGTTAAATTTTACTAAGTAATAGCAGTTTCTTAGTAATTAAACTAGAACGAAGACGTTTATTATAAATTAGTAAAAGGTTACTAATTATCTGTAACATTTATCACTTAATTTCAGAAAATGACAGAAAAATGTGAATTTTTTAGATGTACCAGGGCCAATAAGTAGTGAACCTGTTGTCATAGATGGTGGCAGAAATTGGTTGTCTCTAAGTTGGGGTAAAGCTGAGCAGAGAGGACCAGCTCCTGTAGTTGCATATAAAGTTGATGCATGGTTGCTTGGTGGGGAAGGTGGTGCTAGATGGATGGAGGTATATAAGATAATAATTCATTTTTATTTTTGAATCATATTTATTATTCTATTTTAATTATTAACCATAATAATTTCCTCTTTTAAAATTTAGCTTGGTATCAGTCCAATAAATTCATTCGATGCCTTCAACCTTCGCTCTGGAGGGGAGTATAAATTTCGTATAACACCTCGAAATCGTTATGGTTGGGGTGAATCTCTAACAAGCACAGATTCTTTCACAGTGAGTGAAATCGTCGAAATACCAGAATTTTCAAAGATTCTTCCTGGTCAACTGAAAGCCCTTGAAGGATCCAACGTAAAATTAGAATGCGAGGTGAGCATCATATTAAAAGCGCAAACCAGAATTAACTTATTGTTATTTTACAATTAAAATATTAAAATAAATTTATTGTATTTATTTATTGTTCATAGGTCCGCGGAGATTCAAAAATTGATGTTCGGTGGTACCGAGAAAACTCTGGACTGGATCCTAATAACGATCCAAGATGCACAATTTACTATAATGGTTTTAAATGTTCGCTAACGTTGAGCAATATAAGAGAGACGGATACTGGAAGGTATATTTGTGAAGCTTCGAATAAAGCTGGCAAAGTTTCTACCTTTGCTAGAGTATTTGTTGTAAATGATCCGAAAATTTTGAAAGCAGATGAGAAGTTAAGAAGCAGGTAATTAAAAATATTTTAAAATATCAATTTCCGGTTCATTTAAGCGAGAATTGAATCGATCTTCAATGAAATAAATTTCATCCAACTTTAACCACTTTCTTTTCTTGACTTCAAAATTTAAAACCTCTTTATAGATACTTTGATGGTGCGACTATAGAAGGTCCACCACAATTTACGATGCGATTGCGGGACCGTCGAGTGCAGGCTACTTATCCAGTGAGGCTGACTTGTCAAGTCTTGGGGTATCCGGAACCAGAAGTTACGTGGTTCAAAAATGGAAAAGAAATTTGTGAAGATGGTAAGAGATATAGGAAAGAAAGTTCTTATTATGTTTTATTATAATTGCTAACACATCCAAAATATTTTTTAAAAAATCCTCAAGACAAATTTATTTGGTTCCGGTAGTCTCAGTTTTCTATATGTAGATTATATATGGAAATTCTCATCTATTCTTAACTTTTCAGGATTTCATGGATTTTGGAATGACGAGTCCCACTTCCACACTCTCGAAATTTCGTCTTCATCGCTTGAAGATTCTGGTTGTTACATGGCTACTGCAAAAAATGTCAATGGATCTGTATCCTGTCGTTGTATCCTCGTGGTTGATAAAGGAATAAGAGCTTATATTGCTCCAGAATTTTTGTGCGGTTTGGATGCAGCATATACCGTCAAACTAGGTGGAGAACTTCGAATGTGCGCGCAAATAGAAGCTTATCCAAGTGTTGGTGTTGTTTGGTAAGTCTGCAATTAAAGAAAATCATCACTCTCAAAATCATCGTTTTTTAATTATCTAAATATTCATTGGATTGAAAAAAAACAAATGGAATTGAGTTAATCGTAATTGTAATTAGGCATCGAGATGGAGTCCGCCTTCGACCTAGTAGAAGCACTGTGATGACCTTGAGTCATGATGGGGCTGTTGAACTATCATTAGCAAATGTCACAAGCAGAGATGCCGGAGTTTATAGTTGCACAGCTACTAACGAAGTCGGAAGAGCCGAGACCTCTACAAGGGTTTCTATTTTGGGAACTGATGAGCAAGGTGCATTTGAAACATCATCACCTCATGTGGTTATAGAGCCTCCATCAGATCCTAAGTTACCGTAAGTACTACAATACCAAGGAATATTAATTATGTACAAAAAATTATTATAAACAATATTTTTATCATAATTTTGAATACGTTCGAATTATGGGGGAGGCGTCACGTCAGGAATAATTAATGAAGCCTTCTTCTGATGATAATTGCTTTTACGAAATTAAATCAAGAAGACACAAAGGTCTCCACATTTCTTCTTGACCCTAATAATAATGAATTGTATATTATACCCTCGCTTTAATCTAATCTATGAACTAAATTAGGCATTGGCTTAATAATAGCTTTGCTAATTTTGAACAATTTACACTTCATAAAATTCAATTTGCAGAATTACATTAATCACTGACACTCATTAAGACTTAAAGCATTTTTTTGTTCCTCAGATATTCCCAGAAACCCCTTTTCGTTACGAAACCACTTTCCACCGAAGCAGTGGAAGGAGATACAGTCATCATATTGTGTGAGGTTGTCGGTGACCCTAAGCCCGAGGTCATGTGGCTTCGTGATTTTCTGAAGGTGAGTTCTTGAAAGAGGGTGAAGTTGGGTACATATCTATCTTCTCAAAGAAAGTCTCCTGTGAATTGTGAGCCATCGTTCACTGAACTGTCAACGTTCACAATCGTGGCGATGGTTTCAGCTAGGAAAAGTTACGTAATTTTGGATGACGTGTCGCTAGTGTTGTTCTATGTGGGTCAAGGTGCCGCAAAAAGAAATGATATTCATTATGCCCGTATTCGGTGATGCATTATGTACGGTGGATAATCGACGCCGTTGATGTCTGCCGCCTCAGACGTGCCTGTTATTATTCGTCGAGATGCTTTTTTGCCTCCGTTGCGAATTCACAAGCGCCATGCAACATTTTTCAGAATTTGCAACTCAATTTGCACTTTTGTATACACAGACACGCCTTTACAATTTTTCGGCTTGAATTTTAAATTATGAGAAAGTAGAGAGAAGCTGGGTTTATCGGTCACAGATTGAATTGATTAGAAGCTTCTATCCTTCATTGTTGGATTTTAATTCAACTAGAATATCACGACCGTGCTGGGATCACGTAAATTTACCGAAATTAAAAATTCCTGAAATTATAAAATTTCGGGAATATTTAACTTCGGGAATTTTATAATTTCGGTCAATTTACGTCATCCCCGAGATTGCGGGAATTAATTTTCGATATAATCGCAACCTCTTTTTTATTTATAGGATGTAATGTGTAAATATTCATCTCGCAGGTGACATTTTTGAGGGGAAAAATCGCAATCCATCAAGTTCTCGCGGAGGGGATTCCCCATGATTCCCTCGCAGCTGAAGGTGAATCGGCACGAGATAAAAAAGCGTTACGGATGATCTATTCGTGTAAATGCGATTATGTGTTTGTGTTCATGCGATGGTGTCCTCGCACACTGATCAAGACGAAGAATGATTGCTGAAGCAAAGAGAATGATCCAGTGGATCCCCACTCTGACTGATCCTCAAGTTAAGAGTAAAGTTGAGGCATAGTCGTCGCGTGCCACGAACGGGAAGGCGAGTGCCTTCGAACGCGTTGGCGTTGACGACGTTGTCGCGATCGATCTATTAATTCGGTGCATGTGATCTACCCACATCAACATAAAAAACTGATAGGTCAGTGATAAACTTCCCACGTGACGTGACACACATCAAAAGATTCAGGGAGTTCCTTTCTTTATCCCCTTAAAATGTTATCCTTATCGCTTATACCTGACACCCGTAGGATGATAGAGTCTGTTTTTTGAGTGAAAAATGTTTAACGAAGGATACACCAGATTTTGTAAACTGGAATTCAAAAGTATTAAACCGTAAGTGCCAGAGATTGTATATTTATAATCGTTATCTGCACTATTAAAAATGGTTTTCTTCCTTAATATTATTATATTAAGGTGTGAATCGGAAATTATCTACATTCTCTATTTAAAGCCCTTTATTTTTGTTCAGTAAGACTTTTGATGTCTGAATAATACTGATGACTGGAAGATTCGGTGATTATCAGTTTGGGTCAGCTTGGGTCGATTAATACATTAAGAATCATTTTCAGTGTCGAGAACGAAAACGGGCACACATAGCTACATATTTGGCAGCTTTGGTTCTTGCAGTCAAGACGCGTGCGATGTCTGTGGAGAAAACCTGAGTGAAGAGATATTTCAAGTGAATAAAATAATGCTATATCATTAACGGACATATCTCCCATGAATCCCTGAGACGGATTCGCAAAGGGAGTCGCTGAATGACTCAGGCTGCGCGGAGCTCATTAATCTTTCTGTTCGAATAATTTTCTGCTGTGATTCCCATCGAATTGATTGAGCCCTGTCCCACCAGGAAAAACGTTAGGTCGCGAAATAAACCGCGTCGGAGTAGCACCGGGTCGGCCAAAAACCGATACGATTAACTTTCGCTCCCTATATGGGCGAGAGTACGTCCAGGGTATCTTTCTTATAGGCGTCCTGAAAGTATACGACGCTATTCATGGAATAGTCACATTGGTGAATGCACACTAGAATAGATACAAATCCTTGGATTTTCTAGTCGCAAGTCGAAGGGTCATCAAATTCTGCGCGATTTTACAAGGGGTGGGTCCAAGTTGAAAGAATTTTATCCATTTTCTAAGAGATAATTTCATTTTTTAAAAGCTATTTTAATGGATTTCAAAACATTTATAGAATGATTTTAAAGAAGTTCTAGAGCTTTTTAGAAATTTACAGAAGCTTGAAAGGATTTTAAGGATTTTAATTCAAATATAGAGATTGAAAAACGAAATTCATTGATAACCACTGTAACTTTAACATTTATACCTTTCTTTTAATGAGTGATGATGAAAGTACTTTAGGCTTCAGAGAAAGTAATAAACACTTGTCATTATTCGTAATATACGACTGATTTCATTGCTCTCTTTATAATGAAATTGTATTATTAAAGTTCTAAAGAGTAAGTTATGTTCCTCTGACCACCCAATTAGTAATTTGGGCAAGCAATTTCATTTTTACGAGAAGCAATTAAAATATATCTTATGTTATTTATTCTTTTTGAAGACCTTGCTTCACACAGAAACCATCTTCTTATATATTATTTTTTTCTTTACAAATAAATTCTAAGCTCGTCAATGAGAAACTCTTAGCAATAATTCAATTGAAATGTTAAGATAGCTGAATTAATAAATTGTGACATCTCTGATCAATATTCGAATGCCATGATCAAGGCAGAAACTCGATTCTATTAGTCTGATTTTATTATGCCAACCTTGCGTCATTTCTGCATTGCTTAGTTCTTTATCTACAAGTACAGGAGTAGCTCAGTAAATTTTCTTATTTATCAATGAATAAGTATACTACGCCGATCTCTTGACATTATTAATATAATGGTCTAATTTGTAATTCTATCATTATAGCCAGATTACTACAAAGACGCGGTACATTTTCGACGTGTCGGCGCGGGACCTCAGTATCGTCTCGAGATTCCGTTTGCGAAGCTTGATTTTACGGGAACCTACTCTGTTATCGCAAAAAATTATCATGGAGAAGCAAAGGCTATAATTTCTCTGCAGATCTACGCCAAAGGTAATCAGCATTACTTATTAAGATTTTTAAAATTTATTATTTATTATGAATTTTTTAACTGATAATGAATATTAAAGGCCAAAATGTTTTCTTTCAAGTATGTTAAAAGCCATCGAAATTTTTCTTAAAATCAGTCATGAACGAAGTCATTTTGTCAATTTTTTAAGAAGATATTTAAAAAAATATATAATCTTTACTAATTTATATAAACTACTTCGCACTATTTGAATTAGTAAGGAACTATTGTTAATTAGTAAGATTTAACTAACTCTGATTGACAGAGGACAGATTGCAAAAAATCAAATGTAATAAGCAGAACAATATAATTATTTGTTTTTATAAATAGGTCAGGGCAAAGGTGACACTATGGAACAGCAGTCTTCGGTCAGACATGGGTGAGCACAATAAAACTCATTCAAGAACTTTTTCTCTTTTGTTTAAAACAAAGACAAATAACAGTTGACTCTTTTCGTAGGAAAGTACTGAGTCTGCCGATCATAAGGAAGGAACTCAGAGACCTTAGATGTTGCGATGGCGATGCTGTTACTTTGGAATGCAAGGTTTATGCCCCTACAGAACAGCCGAATATTCGCTGGGAGAAAGAGGGCAAGGTAAGTAGTAATTTAATTGTCCAAATGTCCAAACAGATGATCTGTTAGCTATCAAAGGAATTTTTGAGTTATGCCAATAATTACTGCAATTTTTCTGAATTATACACGCATACATTTTGGAAGAATGCCACACCAAATATGTAAGAGACCACTGTCACTTATGATTTTTTTTATTATTTGTACCTACCTGTTTGTATGATACATCATGCATTTCTTAAAAGCACATCTGATTCTGTTTAATCGCAGCGATTAAATTTTATTTATTACATGTCAAATTTTAAATAACCAAGTGAAAGAAATGGAAGTTGATGAAGAGCGGTGTATAACCATTTAAAAGTTAATTATAATTCTTTTTTTGTTTCTTTTAAAATTCAGACCGTATATCTAAGCGGTGATTTTTCTGCTGATTTTGATGGCGAAACAGCAAGACTTAGTATCCACCACGTGTTTCCGGAAGACGAGGGTGAATACACTTGCATAGCATCAAACCAATTGGGGAAGGCCTTTACCTCAGCATGTTTAATCGTGGATGGTGAGCAAATATGTATAATTATAAACAAAAATAAAATTACCTTTGTAAGTATAGCTTTCAATATTATATTTATATGGACTTAGTTTGTTATCATTGATCGGTATTTGTAAACAGTTACAAGCAGAATTCAAAATTCAATTCATAATAAGCAATAAAGTATACGTGCGTAGTTTTGAATAGCACGTGAAGGCATTCCAACTAATAAAGAATTGAATGACTCATAAATCTCGCGCCGATTATAATCGCTTTTTTCTAGTAAACTCTTTATAAATGATTCAATGACTTCTTATCATTAAATTGTTCAAAATTGATCCATTTTATCTACATACAATACAGACAAAAAGTTTCAATACACCCGTTTTTCAATGATCTCTTAAATTTATTATAAATCAAAGATTAAATTTTTTCTTTTAAATAAGTTAAAAGCTATACAAATTCTGCTTAAAATGAGCCCAGTTATAATAATGATAAATTTGTCCTGCGTATTTTTAAAGATATCTTAAAAGTTCTTGCGAACTTCTTGGATTTCTTACTTGTTAGTCACTTTATTATTTCATTTTTTCAATATAATTTTTGTGATTTTTTTAAAAGCACTTGACGTAACTAACAATTTTTTTTAATCCATTAGAAGATTAAAAAAAAATGTTGACATCTCCTAGAATACCCAGTACTTCCTTAAAATCATTTAAAAACCCCTAAAGTCCTTTAAAGTCTCTATGAAGTTTCTTAAATTTACTGGAAATCTCTTAAAATCTCGGGCAAGGTGTAAAGAATTGATAATTGGATTATTCAGATTGGTGGGCACTCCCGAGGGAGCTCCACCAGACGCTCAGGCTAATTTTAACAGAATTGCAATTGATTACAATTGATTTTCCGAAACACTACCCCTCGTAATTCGTGTGCGAGTATATCGTAATTAATTTTATTATATATTTAATTTTATGTCATAGCTTTGAATAAAATGTATCGAGTTGCAAAAGTTATTTTACTATGTTACGATTATACGAATATATATGCACTATGATTATGTGAAGAGAAGAATTTTTATAAGTCTATTATGCTTGAAATGTTTTAGTACCCGAGGGTAAGGAGAATGTATTAAGTCAACCACGCCTTACGAAACCTACGGGGCTATTATCAGCGGGATCGACTCCTAGATCAACTCCAAGATCTACACCCGTCCGAAGCCTATCGCCCGCAGTTGCCCGTAAGAGAATTTACTTTTCTTTATTTGATTTATTTTTTTTAGACCAGACAGGTTTTTGTAGAACATACATCTAATGAAACTAGTTATATTCTTGTCTGCACATAAAGTGTATTCTGAGAAGAGACAGACACACATAGAGTAGAGACAGCAAAAGGTCTGCAAAGATTTGCTCCTGTTATAGCATTTTCTGAGAATATTTAGCATACACGTTAATATATTCGTTCTTAAGAACAAAAAAAGTTTGTCTTGTGCAATACTTGATTTGCTCTTTGACTGAGGCTAGCTGTCAAGACAAGTGTCGACCCCATCCCGGTGTAGCTTGGAAATTTATGCGAAATGAAAGTCTAGTTGATGCGAATTGAACGTGTAAATAGAAGATGTGGGTCTTCGATAAGTATATAGTTTTCAAGGACTCAACATCTCCACATTTACATTTGTTTGCATTATATTGAACAAGATTAATCTTTTCAATATAGATGAATGAGAGACAGTGCAGGTAACTTTCATTTCGTGTGAGACATAAAGTCATTGTTTGAATAACGTGTCATGAAATGATCCTTTCAAGTGAACTGAATGTGCGTTTTAATATTTTTGTTTCTTTTGAATATTCTTCTTATATTTTATATGTTCTCATATGATTTAGGTGGTCGCGAGCTTAGGGCGATCAGTCTTCCTAGAAGAGTAGAAGCTGGTGGTAGTATGAGAAAAAGGCCAAAAGTAACTCCTCCGAAGTTTTATACCGTTCCCCACAATCGTGTAGCTGAAGAAGGTGAAACTGTGAGATTCCAATGTGCTATCACAGGTCACCCAATGCCTTGGGTAGTGTGGGATAAAGATGGAACTACTGTCACGCCTACTACGAGAATATCGATCAAGGAGAAAGATGATTTACGAGTCTTGGAAATCACCGAAGTTACGTCAGAAGATGTTGGACTATACAGAGTAACCCTTGAAAATGATGTTGGTCGCACGGAAGCAACAGCGCGGCTCGAAATCATTAGTATGGAACCTTGAAATCATCTTTATTAGTAGATAAGCAATGATTGACACCCTATCTCCATGCAAATTAAATGTCGTTAATCATTTGTTAGAATCGATTAAGAGGATATATACTGTTATGATTGAATTATTTATTTTTGTTAGATTAAAGCATAATGTAAAGTAATGCAACTCAAAGCAATGGAACTAATAGTTTGGTCGATTTCAAACGATTCCAAATGAATTAAAAATATTTCAAGAGATTTAAACAAATTTTCTAGTTATCTCTAGAGTTTTTAAAATGATTGCAAAAATTGGATTGAATTAAATATTTTTAAAAATTGAAAAAATTCAAGAAGTGCGAAAAAAGTTTAAAAATATCTTGAAAAAAAACTGTAGAACAAATTTATACATATATATATAAAAAGAACCAATAATCTTTGACAGGTCGTCACAGTCTCGTTCCTCGTCCAATTCGAACAAGAAGCGCATCACCTAGAACTTATCCGACTTTTACAAGAAGCGTACTTGGTTGTGCAACAAGGATTAATGGTCGATTTAAATTGCAATGTGATATCAAAAGTTCGCCAAGTCCTACCCCATCGTGGTATAGGTAAGTTTTCGTCTAAATTTAATTCACCATCTTTCGATGCTTTATGTATATTGATTAAATAACTTTAATAATTTAATTTTTAGAAATGGAAAGCGAATAGAACGTTCAAACAGAATAAAAAAATACTTCGATGGAAAGACAGCTGAAATCGAAATTTCTGAAGTGAAAGAGAGTGATGCTGGTGAATACGTTTGCGAGGCAACTAATCTTTTGGGATCGACAAGAAGTAGTTGTCAGGTGCTTTAATTTTTTTTAATATATTAAAAATATATTATAGATAATACATCATACTATATGATTAATACATAACAGAAGTGTTTATTTCTTTCTATTATCTGCTTATTTATACTTTTATTTGATCAGGTAATCGTTCTTGAGGCTGATGATGTTTCTACCCTGGATAAAGAGGCTCCAATGTTTTTACAAACTCTTCCAGAGGAATCAATTGTTATGGAAGGCCATTCATACGAGTTACAAACTAGAATTACAGGTAAGAACGTCGCGATCGTTTTGCCTTTAGAGATCAATCAGAGTCATAGTGACTAATCATAAAACGTAATATTATTCCAGGCACTCCACCATTTGAGATTAAGTGGCTAAAGGACAAAAACAAAGTACGTGATACTGACTGCTATCGATATGTTGTTTATGAAGACGGAGGTGTTGCTCTTAGATTGGCAAATGTGAATCCTTTGGATGCTGGAGAATACACTTGTCTGGTGCGAAATGCTTTTGGAGAATCATCTTGTCAGGGTTTATTTGCTGTTCAAGGTAAACAAAACAGCACAAACCTGTACTGTTTTAAACTTTTAGCCTGTACTATATAATAATCGTTAAATGTTCGCTTTAATATGTTCAATTTTTTTTATTTATTTATTTTTTTTTTTTTAGATATTGGGTTTCTTTCACTCAGTAAAATTACTTAGAATTACATCTCATCTCTGTAGCCCGAGTGAAATATTGCTTTTAATTTTAATATTAAGTAAAATATTAAATATCATATTTAAAGACAAATGTAAACAGTTTTAATTCCCTCTTATTAATTCATTTTTTTTACTTTCAGATTACAAGGGAGCATCTAAAGCTGCTTTTTGGTTCACAAAAACACCTGTGCCAGTTTTGGCTTCAAGAGGTGAAACCATATCATTTTGTTCGAGAATTCATAGTGAAAGACCCATCGAAATCGAGTGGACTGTCAATGGGAAAAGTGCCAGAGAAAATTATAGATACAAGGTAAATTGAGAAAACTTGTTATCTATTAATGGAAATAAAAATTTGAAATTTATTTATTGTTTATACCTTTCAGGTGGAGAAAGATGGACCTACAAGTATTTTAAGAATAAATTCCGTCACGTACCGAGACTGTGGCGAAATTAGATGCACAGCATCCGTAACTGGAGGCCGAGGTCCCTCGATAAGTTGTGCAACTGATCTTCGATTCATGAGATTTTCCGGATCAAGAGAGAGGTCTCTATCTCCTACGAAAAAGATGACACTATCTCCAGTAGTAAAACGCTCTACGCGTATATCAACAAGTCCTTATCAACAAGAAGATAAGGAAAACGTGAATGGAATGACTACCATATCTCATAGAACAGATGATATAACTTTATTCAAGAAATCTTCAATTTCTCACCATTTATTGATTTCTCGTGCTGATCTTTTGTGTTCTAAGACATCAACTCAAAAGCAAAATCAGAATCAAGGAAATTCGGAAATCGAAAAAGAAAATACGATAGTGAAGCAAGATGTTTCTGAAAAATCAAAATACATGAAAAATGAAAGTTTAAGGATAGAAAAGCAAAACCAAATAAACACTGAGGAAGCAAATGATCGGAAGCTGAAACTGGATAAAGAAGTTGATAACAAGGTGGGAAAATCAGTCGAATTACGAGTGAAAAATGGAAGTTCAAGTTTGGAAAATAAAAATTTGGATTCTATCGATGAGAAGTCTCTTTTGGGACCATTCAAGCTGGAAATTCCAATGGAGATCGAACCCTTTTCCCTTTCCCAAGATATCAAGGTCAAGGAAGAGTCTGAGTGTTTGGAGAAACACCAACATGATGAGCCAGCAGTAGTTTTACAGGCGCCATCAGACGTATTCGCTCTGAGAGGTTCCACAGTCGTTCTCAGTGTGTCATATCGAGGTCACCCGGAACCGAGAGTCAGATGGCTTCAAGCTGTGAGTAGAACGGAATTTTTTATTTAGGGAGAGTTAGACTAAAGATATATTAGAATATATAATAATCCGTAAATAATCAGATTACAGATCAGTAATTGAGTTAACAACTTTATTATAACTAGAATTTTATACGCATATTAAACCGCATAATTTTTTTCTAATTTATTAATTAATTATGCTTATAATAATTTTTAAAAATCTTATGATTTTAAATAATTCAGAAACATTTTTTGTGTTTTCAAATTACTTGCAAATCTTGAAATCCTTTTGAATTTTTTTGAAATATTGCAAGGATCTATTTTCGATATAATCGTAACCACTTTTTTTATGATAGGATAGAACAGTTGTTTAATTACTCAAAGAGCATCGTCTTCTTATTTATAAGCGTGAGCTAATATTTGATAATGTGAGATCGACCTATCGAGTATCGTCTCAATAATAAAGGCGACATCTGTTTAAGATAAGTCTCTTCTGTTTGACTCCTCCTGTATCAGTCAATAGAGTTTATAGAGCCAGTTAGAGAGTCAGTATACTCGATGCTATCATAGCCCCGTGTTGTAAAATCGTGCGCAAGTGACTTTGGTATAATAGGTGCCGTAAATTAAATAATCCGAATAGTACATAAATACACACATACATACATGCATACGTGCATACGTATGCATCTTTAGAATATCTCGAAGTGAAGAAGAAAACGATAGAATTCATAATGAAACTTTTATCATATGAATGGTTAGACGCGTCAGTGATTCTCGTGGAAAAAAAACGTCAAGTTTCGCTTTCTCCATAGTTTTTTCATTCCGGCTTATGCGTTATCGTGAAGGAATTTTCGAATCGTCAGCATTTACGCTCTTGTTTTCATAATACAGAATTCCGATTTGCTCGAGTCTCGAGAACCGGAGTGCCGGTTCGTTGATTATAATAGCAATAGGTAAGTCGGAAACATGAATTAGTGGGGTTTTTAAAACGACCTTGCTGCGAGCACGTGGGGCCGACTCTTGCTTTTGTTCACTTTTGTTCGGCTTATGTACGCGACACTCGATCTGGCTCGACTCATATTGCTGTTAAGAGTAAGGTAAGTGTTTGGTTACTAAGAAGTTTTATGTATTATTGCGAACTTGGTCTGAAAACTCGTAAATGGTATTATTAAGCCGAATGGTTCTTCAGTTTGGCATCAAAAAAGTGGGGTGATTAATCTAATTAAAGCGAGGAACCACTCATTCGTTAATTGATGATGTCAGTAGCTTATTTCTTCTGACTGTTCTAATCTGAAGAAATGCTTATTCAGTAGCAATTGTTGTTTACTGCAATGTTGTTAAATATTTATGTTTCAGGGTCGAGCTTTGGTTCCAGGAGAAAACATTCGAATCAAAATCGAAAAAGGAGCTTCCAGTCTTACTTTAGAAAACATAACGGCCGATCAAGCGGGAAAGTACGCGGTATACGTTGAAAATATTGCGGGACACGATTGCAGATATTCGAGTGTAGCTGTGGAAGGTAAGAAAAATAATTTTTTAGAATTTAGTTTCGAGATTAATTAATAATATAATAATAAATATAAAAAGTCTTCTGGAGTATGGGAAAAATTGAAGAAATGAGTGTAAAGATAAAAGAAAGCTTTTATGGACTTAAGCTGTCCAAGTGCCTACGGTCCAGTTCTTCGGAAGCGAGAGGGGTGAAAAACAAGGTCTATGTTGGCTCCAATGTTACCGTAGAACAGAGTGCATTTAGACTTATAAAGTCTTATATGTTAGACGAGCTCTACTCAGAAGCTTACTCTGGCCTTCTTTTTTATTTTTTCTAAGTTTCTCAAGTGCAGTTGCATATCAGACTCTTTCTGGGGACGAAGAACAGTTTTACTTAAATAGTTTCAGTATGCTATCAATTTTCGTCTCATTTCATTTTTTACTTTATTATCGTGGTTTTTTTCTTCTCTTTTATTTGTCCATAGTTCGCGAAATGAATTTAAATTAATGATTAAATGATTGGTGCGTTAAATTTCAAGGAAAACTTATCAGGTGAGGTAGTAGAGTATGAGAATTTAATTTTTTTGTTACAAATTTTACCTTGGTCAACCACCTAAGCAAATAAAATGCTTATTCAAAATTCAAAAACAAACAGCACCATCTTCAATATACATGTATTATTTATTGAAAGCAGTTAAGTTTCAAGGTTTTATGTTAATTCACCTGAAAACACAACTTTTATGTGTAA
>JAUEJJ010000017.1:10214768-10232311 GCA_032164275.1 Synergus coniferae | reverse complement strand
TAAAATCATTCTATATGTTTTGAAATCTTTTTAGATATTTCAAAATCCCTAAGAATTCAATAAAATTACTTGAAATCGCTTGAAATCTATTAAAATCCCTTAAATTTGTAAATCCTTTCAAGTTTATTTAATTCTCCTAAAATCCCTGGAAATTCCTTAAAATACTTTTAAAATGCTTTTAAATTTCCTAAAATCACTCCAAGAAGCTCTTAAAATTTCGTGCCAAGTAGGTACATTTCTGCTAGTATTTGATAGTTTTGAAAAGTGCGGAATAGTTAAGTTTATTGGCGAAAGAATCATTAAGTCGTAGAGTTTCATTGGAACAAAGAATAGTTAAATCTTATCTGATGATGTGCAATACCGGTTTGTAGGTAATATAAGGTGCAATATCTTGTTAGTGTGAGGATCACGCAAAGGGTCCTACTCTGGTTCATGGTTCGTCTCGTCTTTCACGAGACCTCCACTGCTTCAACACACGTTTTGAGTGAGGGAGAAAGACAACTTTTCGTTCTCACTTCCCCTTACTCTTACCTTTGTTGCATCGTTTTACGTTCCGACGATGAACATACACTGCCTCAAAGAAGGGAATATCTTAAGAAATGTGTACTCTCTTCGTTACGAACAAAATTCATGTTTCCTTCATGGCAAATCGACCTTAAGACCTTAAACTGATTAATCTGATTTATAATTAATAGGCCATTTTAAATGTCAAAAAAAAACTCAATGCTTTTCTTTCCTTTCCTTAAATCATTTCATTGAAAATTTCCGTAGAATTAGAGGGTAATTATAATGACATTAAGGCAAACAAGATTAAGGGACTTGACACCAGTTGGACATTTTTTTAAATTATTAAGGAAAAACAGGTTTGAAAGTTTAACCATACATTGAAGTCTCATAGAGAGTTCAACGCACGAAACTCTGAGCACTAAGAATTTAAACTAAATCTTTTTGTTTATTTATTTTTTGTAAATCTCCAAGTTCTCTTAGACAAATAAAATAGAAAATAAATATAGAAAGACAAACTAGAATGTCGTCTTACATCCCAAAATTATTTATATTGTAGGACAATGAGATATATCAAATTTATCAAATATCTGCTGACAATTGAGTCATTCTTGATTTAACTTTTCCCTACAAGACAGGAAAATAAATAGCTTCCAAGCGTCCAAGTTAGATTTATCCTCTGCAGAATTTCGTAGAACCATAGAGCTACTGTAGGAAGTTAGGCACCGCCAGAGTACAGAAGAGAATATTCCGAAATAGCTGTGGACTCATAGAGGCAACGCCCCGAAATAACAGACATCAGGAGATTCATTTGACTTTCACATTAAAGTCGCTGTCGATCACGTAGTCTTTTTATGGTCCTAACTAAAATTATGAAATGGTTGCATACACCTGACCAGGGACACCATGAGTGGATCACTCATCACAACCAGTTATTCGACCCCATTCAAAGAATTCAGAGATCCAGTTTTTTGGATAAAAATTTATTTTAAAGTAATGAGGCTCTTATGAATGTTCAAAGTTAATTTTTTCTCCATCTTCTTATAAAAACTGCTTCTATAAATTGAAAGTCTCCTTTTATGATAGAATATGGTAATATAATCAATATATTGACGATGAATGCCGATTTAAAAGATTAGTATGGCTGATCGTGTCAATCATTAAATCATCAAATGTTTCTCAGTTTGATGCTTTGCATCAACAATTTAAATATTCTTACATATGATGATTTTTCTATGTGATTTATGCAATTGATGAACATGCTTCTCCTTTAAATTGATCAATGGTTCTTATAGGTCATAGTTTACCGATTTTAAGATTAAAACGCCTAGTCAGATCCTTTTTTTAAAGTCTACTTTCGGTTAGCATCATCTCTCTCGCACTGGCCGGCCTCGTTACCAACGTCCTCCGAATATGGGAATGATCGGATACCAGTCGCGGCGGGCGACTATTTCTTCGTTCTCTTCGAAGGTTACCTTCCTCGCCATACATTTTGCGAAAAGTATATATCTGCACGTAACTACATACGATACGATGCGATACATGTACCTACGCGCAATTGGATTCGTTACAAGTATCACTTTCACTCCGTTTCGGAATTACTCCTCGATCGATAGACGACATAACGATTCCAGATGCAAGACGAGATGTTCTTTTTCTTTCGCCACTAATCTCCTTAAAGGTTTAAAGGAAATACATTGCGAAATAGGGATCACGTAAATTTGCCAAAAATTTAAATTTCTCAAAAAATTTATTTCCAAAACTTGTTTGAACAAAATCTTGAATCTTGAGTTAACAACCCCTGGTTTAATCTCTTAAAATATCTTGTATCTTGTCATTCCCTATAATCATTCAAAATCCTCTAAAATCATTTAGTCTCTGTGAAATTCTTGAAAGTCACTCAAAATCTCTTAAAATCCCTGGTAAGCCCGAAAAAATTTCTGTCAGTAGAAACGAAAAGCACACTTTTTATTTGGATATGATTTTTTACCTCAAAAAGGTTCCACAATGAAGGGAAAAAAAGTATGTAAATGTGAATTTCTCAGTGTGGGAGCGCAAGCGCTCTGAAGAGAGCCAAAAGCACGAGAAACGAAATTGGCAAAGATCCAATGATGAAAATGGAAGCATATCTTATTCTCTACTGTAACGCGACTTTGAGGTCAACGCACTTGCATTTAAGTTAATCCTGTAAGGGAGAAACCCTTTGTTGAATATAATTTTTAGAAAATTTCTTATTTTTGCTTACAACAATTGGAAAAAAGTAAAGAGTTTTGTGTAATCTTCTAAAAATAGTCTTCTGTCGAGAAAACGAGTGCACTATCTGCAGTCTCCGTTCGAGGAATTAATTAAAACACTCGTGAGATAAGAAATACGTTTTAAAATTAACTTCAATTAGATGAAAAGCTTCATTCTTCACATTATTCTTACATTAGAATTCATATTGATTCAGGAAGTAGAATTCTTGTTTTTGTAGGTATGTATCGTGAGAAAGCTTCAGGAGTGATTTTTATCGAATCTCATCACCAAATCTTGAATGAAAAACGATCCTGGCAACGTCAGTTCATTTTGACGAGCAGTAATTGATATTCTTGGGCAAACGCATAGTAAGTTTAACCAGTTTCTCCGAAGCTCAATAACCGCGAAGGCAAACGTCGTAAATCTTTTACATGGGTATCGATGTACTCTTCTTACAGCTTTCCCTCTACTTGATTCCGATCTTCAGGGGTCTTTATAATTAGACTTTTAGCAAACATCTAGCCTATGATATATTTTACGACCAAAGTTACACTATTTCCTGAAAGTTTGGATCAAACGCTACATAGTCCTGTACAAAGATATTATTTCCTGTATAAATGGAATAAAATTGTACTCGTAAATTTTATGGCAACGTTGACTTAGCCTAAATGGACTAAAGCCTATTTTTCATTTTATTTTTATGGTTGTTAATTAAATTACATTACAAATATTTAGCTCTTTTCGATTTTTCGAACTTCCAAGTGAAATTATTTTCTTGAAATTTGATCGCAGACTGAAATATGATGAATTTTGAAATGTTGACTCAAAGGATCACGTCGAGAAATGGAGTTTTGAAACATTACATACATACATAAAATGCAAGTTTTAGAAATAGCACCTTGGCGCCATATTTCTTCTCCAATGTCTACTATATACCAATGAGTCGTGATGTCATCATCGCAAAAGTACCAATGCTTTTAAAAGTACCATGTTTTCAATATGCTACTTCAAGCTTTCCAGAAAATTCACATTTGCCTAGAATAACTTTATTTTCAAGAAATCGAAATTTCGATTTGGGATATTCTTTATTTGATATTTAAATATATTTATGAGTGATATTTAAATTATTGCTAATTCGTGATATATAGGAAAACATTAACAAGCAAGCAATAATGTAACTTTTATCAATGTGCGTATAATATTGTATTCAGATTATGCAGATGAGTCAGACTCTTGAGAATAAATCATAATGAGGAAGTTTTTCTGAACTTTTTTTTGTATTTTTTTCTGTCTTCATTTTCTTTGGCAGTGCTCTTCCGCGCATGTTTGTATCCGAAGTAATTATGAGTTATTATTAGCACTTAATCCAGTTTTGTAAATAACAATTCGTTTCAGAAGAAATATATAAGTCTGTACTTTTTTTCTGCAATCCCTTTGTGAATGTTTTTTTTCATCAATCATATTTATATATTTTCAACAATAACAATGGTGAGTAAATGAACATAAAGTACAAACAATAATTGCACAGCAAGTGAAGTGATGCAGACTGAAGTTGAAAAAGATTTTTGAAGGTCATCTTATCCATATATAAACTAACAATCAACGTTTATCAAGATCAAACTTGTAATTTAATCAATTACCTATAATAGTACTTATTTGAATAGTGGCCGTGTTATTCAATTATCTTTTATGGTGTAATGTATTGGAAAATAATCTGTTTATAGCTTGTTTATTTATTTACGTTGAAAACTATCTTTACGTTTGTTTAGAGTGGAGAATGGCTGCGATTGAAGGTTTTGGAAATACAGCCAGAACTAACGAAATTAGGTTCTTCGCCGGAAGAAGCAACGCAACTCTCGAACGCCCACGACGAAGTTCTTCTGCGGTTACAGGTGAGGCTAGTAGTAATTATCATTAAGTTTACATTGACGAGAATTTATTTAAATTTTTTGATTTTAGAGCAAACAAAGTCCCGTGGAAGAACTGCTACGACAAGCCGATCGACTTATTTCGACGCAGAGGCCGAAAGCGGAAGTTTACAAAGCTATGGCCGAAACGCTTGCCAATGCGTGGAGGGACGTAAATTCTCTCTTAGAGCGACGAAAACAAATTCTTGATAGAAATGTTCTATTTCAATGGTAAAATAAAATAAATTAATTTATTAATTAATACCAGGCTAAATATGAAAGGAATTTAATTTCTAATATAATTTTTTAATCTTGTTTCAGTCGAGCGAAAGAATGCAAAGAGAGCATGACAGCTTTGGAAATGGCTTGCAACGACACTTTATTACCAATTGAGATTGAGGCAGTTAAAAATTTTCTTGGCAAAATTCACGACTTGCGTAAAGTAATGTTGGAAGCTTTAATGGGTGCTTTGCAAGAAGGAAAGATTTTACTCGATCGACTCAAAGAAATTTCGAATGAAGGTACCCTCGATTCTAGGCCCGATAGAATCAAGGCTGATGCTGATTATGGTACGCTAGTGTCTATAGTACTTCTCAATTTTAATTGGAATTAAATATCACAGATGCAAATAAATGTATTGTATTATTTTTTAGCCATTTTGCAAGTTGAAACTTGGCTCGAGGAACTTCACGACAGAAGGCGATTGATAGAGGTGTCTTTTAAAAGTAGAAAGACTCAACTCGAACAATGTCTCGCATTAGCTTTACTTGCAACCGATCTCAGAGATCTGGAATATATTTTAAACGTCAGAATTTCTGCTTTATCCAGCACTTGTGATCATTTGGGAGACTCTTCAGCCAGTGCGGAGCTGTTACTTTTCGAGTGTAAAAAATTGCAGGACGAAGCAAAGGTTATTTTGAAATTAGAAGAATATTTTGGGGATATTATTATTTTTTATAGAAAGGGGCAGATGTGGTACTAAATTACTTCAGTATGTTACTATTTTTAACTATAGAAACTTTGTTACCATCATTTTCTGAAGGCGGGGTAATGATGATAGATTTTTGGAAGCATTAGTCTAATTAATGTTTACCTAGTTCAGAGTATGTATTAAAAATTCGTTCATCTCGGATGAATAATCAAAATATTTATTTTTCTTGCAGGATTTCCAAGACAGAGCCATCAAGATAACGAAGTCGACAGAGCGGCTAGTGTCATCGGGACATTTTGCGGGTGAACAAGCAACTGAACAGGCCTACGCAATTCTTGGTGCTGCAGCAGATTATATTAATGATCTGGATCAATATAAAACTCTACTGAACAGGGCCGTAGTATTCTTCGAAGCTGCTCGATCCGTAGGTGTTTTTGATAAATTATTCCTGTTTGCACTTGCACGTTTTGCTTGACAAAACGGTGCACATATATCATTATGTAATTGAATGGCATTCACTGAACCGTAAAAATGGAATACGGTGCAATAGAATAGCAAACATGATTCATCTACTATTGTATATTATTAGTGAATCATCTTGTAATTGAATAATCTCATAATTTTATTGAATTAAAGGAGATAATTTTTCTGCACAGGCTCTTACAAAGATGGACCAGCTGGAAATTCAATTGGTAACTACTGAACATACACCACACTCGCCAGGTTTCGCAAGATTACATGCCCAGGTGGTTAAAACTTTGGAAGATATTACGACAGCACCTCTGGCGGAAGGTCACGCCCTTCTCGAAATTACGGGAAGGGGAGCGCCTGGTGCAGAGGTATGATACAATTAAATATCCGTGACGACACCTGCATTAAAAATTAAAAAGATCTTTAAAAATTGGTTCCGCTATGAAGCCCCAGTCTTGCTATATAGTTTTCTTTACGTATTTTTATAGAATCTAATCGGTAGTTAAATAAATAAAAATTAGACACTTCTTATTTTTAATAACAAAAATATTATTTGGCAGGGAGTAAAAAGAATAGTAGAGGAAATAGAAGACCGAAAAATCCGTTTGTTGGAGCAATGCACTGCTCACAATGAAGAGAATGTCCGGGTGTCGCAGTGTTTGCACGATTTTCTCGAAAAGTACGAAAATCTTCGTTCATGGCTTAGCAGCATTGTCGAATCCTTTCTTCGAGGACATCAGGACATGGGCAGCGACTTACGAATGGCTAAGGATTTTTATCAGTTGCACTGCCAACTGCTAAATGATTTGGAGAAAAAGAGCTTTGAAGTTCAGATGATCGACCAGAATATGTTGCAAGCTGATATTCTGACTCACCTCGAGAAAAGCGAGCAACGTGATATTGATGAGAAAATTGAAGCACTGCGTAATTCTTGGCTTCTTTCGAAAAAAGCACTTGAGGCGAGAGTTCGATTGGGATCTCTTTATGTCGATTTTCATCAAGTGGCAACAAATTTGGACAATGAACTCAACTCTCTTGAAACAGATTTGAAGAACAATGCTGAGAACTTGGATGACGAGAAGATGTCACAATTAGAACAGAGGTGGAGAACTCTACAGCCATATTATTTAAGACTCACGGCTACTGGAAAGACATTTTTGGATGAAGGAGAAAAGGTTTGTTTTGACTATAAAAATTCGCATTGTTTTCGAATTAGAAATTTCGGTTTTCTTATTTTATACTTCTTGAATATATATATTTTTTCTTTGTAGATTAATGATTCATATCTCGACGTACCCAGAGCTTGTCTGTGTGTAGAAACAACTTTGGAACGCTTTTCCAATAGACAGTTTACAGTTACCAAGACCTGGGAAAATTGGCAAACTACGATTTCAATCTTGAAGGAAAGACGTATTGAGAGAGAAAGAAGATTGGAAGAAAGTACCAGGGTAAGTTATTAAAAAAGCATTCTTCTAGAAAATGAATACGTTGATCTGTATACATTTTTACAACTTTTTTTTTTATAACTTGGACTTTTTTCATTTTACAGACTTTGCAGTGGGTTTCCAAATTTAGAGAGCAGCTGTATCCGATAATAACATCTGATTCTCCAAAGTCATTTACAATTCTTCGAGACTTGGAAAGTTCACGATCTCGAATACTTCCCGAATTGAACAAGGCTGTTTCGGAATTAGATGGGAGAATTAAAGGCATTGATGCATTTGAACATCGAGGTATTGAGAAGAGTGTTTAAGCTCCTATTTACTTGCTTTAGAATATTTAAATATTATATGCATTTAATTTTTAAAATAGGGGATGATCTCACTGACCAGCAGATAAGAAAGCAATTATCCCAAGTCTCAGAACACCTGCGATCTACAGCAGTGGATTATCAAACTCTTTTAGAGTCTTTGATATCCGTTTTTGAAAATCTCACAGAGGTAAGATATTCAAATACCTATTCAGTTTTATGTATGTAGATATTGTAGATTATTCTAAAATATTTTGAAACCTGTTTAATTTCTCCGCAGATTGAAAGAAAGACCGATCAGCAAATCCGTGTTCAAGAAATATTTCATCTGAGAAATCTGCCAAAAGAAGCTATTCGCGAAGTCAAGGCCAAATTGCAGCACCATGATGAAGAATTAAGATCATGTACTGAATCTTTAACGCAAGTTCGATCGGAAATTGAAAATGTTATCCTCAGAATAGAAAGACAAGAGCCGCCAGAGGCTGCAAGAGAAGATATTCAAAAGCTGAAGCAAGTCGTTCATAACGTTACTACATCCTGGGAAACTTCTTGGACATCTGAAAAAACTCGATTGGAAAATGATCTCCAAGTTTCTTTACTTAGAGAAGATCTCGAGAAAATCGATAGAGAGTTACAGGATTTGAGTGAACAATTGAGAACGATATCCTGCTGGCTAGGAGAAAACTTACCCTCAGCGAAAGCAGCTTCCGAGGCCTTCATTCAATTCGAAAAAACTCTGATCGTAAGTTTAAAATTTAAGTTTAAAAGGTGACTAGTTGTAATTAAAAATAATTCAACTGTAATTGTTTTTTAGATCATACATGACAGGATTGAAAGTTTCATCCAAACATCGGAGGAGAAGTTGCCCAAAGAGTCAACACTCATCCAACATGAGCTTGCTTCCTTGAAGGAGAAGTTGAAGAACTTGAAGACACAGGCTGCTGAAACCAGGAAACGCATAAATTCGAGCATAGAATATTTTGAGTTGCTGGAAAAAACTAAAGACTGGTTCAAGGAAGGAAGTAAACTATTGATAATTATAGCTAGAAAGACTTCAACAGTTAAATTACCACAAGAGGCTATTGACTTATTGGGTGACATTGAGAGATTTTTGAAACCTGGAGAAGATAAGCAGGAAAAGAGAATTGAACAAATTAGGGAATTATCTACTCGAGTCTTTGGTATGTTATAAAAATATACATTAATCAGCAGAAATTCCTATTTTTGAGAATTTTTAGTTTTTTAATTAGACTAAAAAATAAAATTTACGCGTTTAAATAAAGAATTTATTTTTTTTTATTTTCAGGAACAGACAGACTTCCTCAATTTAATGAGGTCGTTGTTGAAAATCGCGAAATGCTCGACTCCTTCGCGGTAGTGTCTTCAGAGTTGCGAACTCTGGCAGAAAATTTGAGGAATGCTGCAGATCTGCGGGAGAAATTGAGGAAAGAGCAAGATGAAGCTGATGCTAAGTTGGAGGAGGCTAAAAAGGAAGCAAATGCCGCTCAAGTTGCTGCTGCTCAGGCTGAAAATGCAAGGAAAATTGCTGAACGTCTTACTGCCGAAACTCTCGAGAAAGCTGCAGAAGAAGCCAAGCGTTTAGCTAAAGTTGAAGCGGTAGCTGAAAAAGAACGAGAAAGAAGTCGACAAGTTACAGCGTCTGCTCAAACCGAAACAACGAATTTAATAGACGAACGATTAGTGAAAGAAACTATTATGAAGGAAACTTCAGCTGTAACGACTAAGGAGATTCATATTCTTCAAAAGGTATCTAATAATGATCATCGTAGTTCCTGTTTTTAAATTGATATGTATCTGGAAATTTCTAAAAAGTATATTTTTTATTGTATATTTTTTATTACAGACTGAAATTGAGGAAACTGTACCCATTCAGATACAACCAACCATACAAAAGGAATCAAAAACAGTCAAGGAAGAAGTAATAGAAAAGCAAGAAGTGAAATCACAGCCAACAAATTATACTGAACAAGAAAAAATTATTTCTGAACCTAAATTAATGAATATACCTGTTTCAATGGCTCCACAATTTACAGTTACATTAAACGATGCTACGATTCAGGAAGGAGAAAAACTCACTTTCGAATGTCGTGTTATTGGTTATCCTGAACCAGAAATATGTTGGTATAAGGATGGTATATCGATAATTAATAACCCAGATTATTTGACTAACTATAAGGAAGGAATTTGCACTCTTACTATTGAAGAAACATTTACTGAAGACTCAGCTCGATTTACATGCAAGGCTTCAAATGACCTTGGCTTGGCAGAAACGGAAGCAATGCTAACTGTTAAAGGTAAATTTTAATTAATCCTACCATATCATAAAAAGAGGCTGTAACATTCTAGTTAATTTAATTAAAGTTAAATGACTGCATTTTTAAATTGTAACAATGATATGATTTGTAGAAACTGCACCTGAAGAACAACCAAGTCCTCCACATTTCATTAAGGAACTTCAGCCGTCAGTCGCAAATGAAGGTTCAACTCATAGATTAGAGTGCATTGTGGAAGGAAATCCTTTGCCTACTGTTTTGTGGTTTAAGAATGATCTTAACATTGATAATTCCCCGGATTATGTCATAACATATAACAACGGAGAAGCCGTATTGAAATTCGAAGAAGTTTTTCTTGATGATCAAGCAACCTACTCATGCAGGGCAACGAACCGTTTAGGTCAAGCTTCTACTTCTTGTAGTTTGACTGTAAAACGTAAGTGAAGTTGGAATAAATAAGATTAGTATAGAATATAAACTAAAAATATACAATTTTTATTTACGTGCTTCTATTTTAGCTCCGCAAGATGTTGCAGTTCCAGAAACAAAAAAGCCACAAATTATTTTATCACCTTCAAACATTATGGCAAGGGCAGGAGAGAAAGTAAAATTGGAATGCGAAGCAACAGGAAATCCTATTCCAACATTGACCTGGACTCATGATGGAAAACCTGTTGAAGACACAATTACACTGAAGGTAAATCTTGACTCTTGAATAAAATCATAAATATTATTTTTAAACAATGATAAACTGGCAATACAAATTGAAAGTTTATTAGCACTAGATATTTAGAAAGATCAGTTCTCACTCCTAAAACTATTGGTACTGGTTCATCAGTACGAGCTTAAGTTGACGTGTAAACGTGGGCTAAAGTGAACCAAGAGCACTAGTGTCCTTAAGTATTTTTAGCAACATTATCTCCGGTATGCGTCTAATCCAAAACAAGCGAAAAGGAGAGAGGTGAATAATTGTAGACAAAAGAAAATAATCTTCTCAAGGTCCACTCAATACCCTTTGCGCAGATTCACACTGATGGAGGGAGAACAAGTCTCGTCATTTCGGAAGCGTTCCCAAAGGACGCCGGAAGTTACGTTGTGATTGCTCAAAATTCCGTTGGAGAAGCTACGGCATCTTGTAACGTTTCTGTAAAAGGACGACTTCCAACAAACGAAACTAGCGATTCGGAACCACTCTGTAGTGATATGGAGCCGATAGTGCCTAGCATCCAACTTCCGCTGAAAGATATTCAAATTAAGGAAGGAGAGAGTGCCAGGCTGGACTGCATCATTGTTGGACATCCAGAACCTGAGGTACGAGAGTTTCTACTCAGATTACTTAAAACTATTACTTACCTTGAAATTATTTTGAATTCTTTTGAAATTTTTTTACATTCCTTAAAATCGGTAGCGAATACAAATCCAACCAATGAGTGAAGAGAGAATGTCGCTTCAGATTTCGAGATTTTATGATAGGACCGCAGTTGATTTTCCAGTTTGGATTAAATATATACGTTCCTACACAGGTGATTTGGTATCATGATGAACGACCTGTAAAGGAGTCAGCTGACTTTCAACTGCTGTTCCAAGGAGACAGATGTTCCCTTGTCATTCACGAGGCTTTCTTGGATGATGCTGGACTCTATAAAGTAGTTGCTATCAACTCAAGTGGTGAAGCATCCAGTAACTGTATTTTATCAGTTGCACGTAAGTTTCAAAGTAATATTAAATTAATATTTTAAAATACCAATTTAGTTCATATGTATCAGAATGATAATTTCTCCTTTGGAAGCAGCTAGGGGATCCAAAGACACACCTGAATCTCCTCCTGTGTTCGTCAAGTTATTGACCGATTTACTGGTAGCTGAAGGAGAGGAATCCATCTTCGACTGTGTAATAACCGGGGAACCAAAACCCGAAATCAAGTGGCACCTAAATGGGGACGAAATTGTCGAAAATGATAGAATTAAGGTATCTGGTTCCTTGCTCATCCTTACAAAGAAATCTTTACAAGTAGTAAATAGAAATTTGAAATTCAAATTAATTTAAATTAATTACAATTATCTATTTTAGATAACCAGGGAGGAAAATGGAACGAATATTCTTCGGATATCGCCAACTCTTCCAGAAGATAAGGGAAATTATGTTGCTAAGGCTACAAATCATCGTGGGGAAGCAAAAGCTTTCGCACGACTTGTTGTGAAAGTTCTTGGCGATTTCCAAAAGAAGGATGAACTTGTAAGGATGGAAGACAAATTGGTAGCGCCAATTTTCAAAGAACGATTCGAGAGCAAGAGTGTCTCTGAAGGAGCACCAATTAAATTTGAGTGCATCGTGACTGGGAAACCTGCTCCTAAGGTAAAAGGGCTTTATAAATATTATAAAGGGTTTTATAAATATTGTCTTGATTATGTATGAAATTTTCTAGAAGCTAATAGATTGAAAGTTCGGATTAATTTTGATTTATTGGATTCATTCTGATTAAAAGTTCGGATTGATTTTGAATGGGGCTCGGATTAATTCGGATTAAAAATTTCTTTCGGATTAGATCAGAATGAAACTGTTGGGTTCGGATTTATTCGGAATAAATTTTAATCCGAAACTTTTGCCAGGGAAGTCGGTAAAGTAGAAGACGCTCATGAAATAATGAAACTGTTAAACCTTGGATAAATTTGTCCCTTTGGATTAAAATTTTCTGTGGCCAAGAATTGGACAGAGACGTATCGTACCTTATTCTACATTCGTAGCATGCCAAAAAGGCCTGACTGTTCTCTTATCCCATATTATATCTAGATCGATTCTTGAGCATCTAAGACACTGGTGCAGTGTCGCCTGAAAGTTCGTGCGAATCATGCTACTGTTGGCATTTATTCTCTTACTATTTTTCGTAAGTAATCGTGAGACCAATGTTGATTTGTCCTTGAACTGGATAACGATACGTTGAAGTTTTCGCGGTTTATTGCAAACTTTGAGTTAAGTCAAGTTCAATCAAAATAAATATATAAATATATAAATGAATAAATGATTTCAAATGGATTCTAATGAAATGCACTTAACATTTGGGGATTTGAAACTTTGGTATTTGAATTATCTTAGAAGTAGGCACGAATAAATACCTCTCATTAGCGAAGATGTTTCTCATAATTTGTTTTAATTAACGTCTGAGCTCAAGGAGATATAGATTAACGAGAAGTCTCTAGAGACGAGAAGAATTCACTTTTATTGATTTCTTTTGTAGCGAAAAGAATAATATTTATAAATTGAATAAGGAAAGAAAAAAGTATATTATTAAAAATGATAAATTGAGAGTGCTTCGAAGGAATAAATACGATTTCAGATTCAGTGGCTTTTCAATGAACGTCCTGTGCATGGAAAGGATTTTTTGGTATCTGTGAGTGGAGAACGTCAAGTGTTGACCATTCCGGAAGCTGCGAAGACACACAGTGGTTCCGTTTCCTGCGTGGCTGAGAACGCAGCAGGAAAAGCGATTTGCAGCGCTAAAGTAGAAGTTGGTAAGTTAAAATATTTTCCTTGTAATTGATAGTTGCAGTGATGAATAATTGTTTATTTTTTGAGAGTTCAAAGAGTATAAACGATTATTTACTTCACTGATTTATTGTTTTTTGGAATTTAAGCTAGACTATACTTTACTTTTTATTACGCGAAATCGTGGGTGATGTTACGAGTCAAGTTAAAAGATTTAATATGATTGTTTTGATAGAGTCTGGAACTGTTTTTTAAATTCTCGGCTTTTTTTATACTTCCGATCAACAAGGATAACTTCAAATTTACGACTTGTCTTGACCAACTAACTACATGTTTGAATGAATCGGGAAGATACTCTTTTACAACTTTTACCGTAGTTAAAACGGGGTTGCGTGCAGCGGTCGGTAGCCAAAATAACGTTGAAGCTCGCAACGGTGCCACGAGTTATTAATACTCGTATTTCCAACCGATGGTAGCTTCATTCACCATCGGCGTGTCGAATCTACAGAAAATCGAAACTTTGAATTTGAGATGGGTGAAAGTAGAATGGATGGTGTTTCTGCCTCTCAATCTGAATTAGAAGAATTTTACTAAATGAATCAGTAGCCTTTTATATGACTACTGAATTAGTAATTTTTCCATTTTATACTAAAAATGTTATGAAAACAACTTACTAAGCCAATAATTCTTCAATAATTGTGGCACATAAAATTTTTTGGTCCGAACGGAAACATATCATGGCAATGAAAAAACTAAAAATTTAAAAATATTTTTGGATATTATGTAAGCGAATGAATTACTTGAAATAAATGTTAAAAAATGAAAGTTCAAAAAAATTTTCAAAAGGGGTGAGAATTCATTGCGCTCGGACAAAAATATTTTATGTGCCCTTATATGATCCGGCGCCTCAATTCTTCTAGTAATAGTGTTACTAATGCATTTAGTAGCCAGATGTACATATTTATCAAATTCGCATTTGTTTTCTACAAAGTTGCAAACATACTATCGCAAAAAAAGTCATTTTTCATACAAAAAAAGCTCCACCCACTGTTACATTTTCACTGCACAAAATTAATGTGCGTAATAAATTATTCTGGGACTCCGACAGAAATTGAAGTAGTCGTGCCATCCAGCGTTGAAATATTGAAGGGCATCAGTATTATTATTCGAAATATTTTTCTGCACAGAATATGTAAGTTTGCAAGAATGCGTTTTAGAATATTTCGGTAGATTTTAAAATGAGTTTAGAATTTCCTAAGCGAATGAATCATGGGTAGTTTCAGTAAAAATGTCAAATACCATCAAAGAAAATCAAATCTGAAATAGTAAATTACATGAAAAGGATGACAACGATTCAGCAGCTCTTTTCCGTGATTTAGTACTTTTATATGGCTTATAAAATATGACGAGAATTTTAGAGAAACACCTTGACTTCGTTCCCATATCTTTCTCTTATCCTCATTAGAAAAGCGTGCGAATTGAAATAACATATTTATGAGGACGCGAAAATGCAGCTCTCTCTTTCTAATGATTAAAAATAGAAGTTGGAGTAGCGAGAGAGAATTAATTTAGATTGATTCATCAAAACGAAGACACTAGGTGCAAATGAATAGTTTTGAAGTATCATCATTTGTTTATAAATAAATTAAAAAGAGGGTCGAAGTTGGGAAGTCGGTTTATCTTCAAAAAAGTATTCTAAAATTAAACCTTCAGAATAGAACGATTTCAAATTTGAAGATTTCAGATTGAACTGTTAAGCTTTCAGCTTTTTAATCTTTTTTATCCCTTTTCTTTAGCATCTGAAATACTTCTTAAAATTGAAAACAATTTTTGTACTGCATTCTAAATTGAATATCTACATTTTCAACAACACATATTTTCCAGTAGAACGTACGTTTTTTTTAGAACTACACACATGGCACCGACCCATCTTATTTTTTTCTCATCCCTCAAATTCGCGTTTGATTATAAAGAGACAAAAATTATTTTCTACTCAACTGGAATGAAAGAAACTTTGTTCAAAAATCGATCTTGATATTGTGTTATCTATCATCACATCATCAACGTTTGTCTCGTTCCTCTTTATCTTTAAAGCAAGCGTGATGAGTATAAGTTGATACCCCAAAACATGGAGAGAGAAAGAGAGTAGAAACTCACACAAGTAGAATTACGTTATTTTTGTCAGCACGAATTCTCGCTCGCGACGAACTCGGGTGGCAGTTGCTAAGTCCGGAGAATTTGAGTCCGTCAGAGTTCGTCCGACGACCGGACGACCGGTCGCTTCGACGTTTCTATTCCGTTTGTTGTTCCGCTACTACCTGCTGCAGTTATCTTCGTCCTTGAAAAAGGTTTAAAGTTTCCGCGAAGCCCAGACGAAAAGTCAAAGAGCTTTGGATAGACCAGAAAGAGAGGTTCGTCCCTTTCCTCTAAAGCTCTTCCGTTATCACTTTTGATTCAGTGACATGGTCCAAAAGGTGGTTGCTCGCTTGTAATCAGAGAGAAGATCAATTTAATTCCATTCTCGGCTGCTTTTGCCAAACCGGTTATAGTGACGATAGACACTACTGCTGCTGATGCTAATTTTATCGAGATGTCCGTGCATTTGAACTTTTGACGACAAAGCCAAAATAGCGCTCTCCAACGCTTGAAGCATGGGTATATCAGGTGCTTCGAGATTTGCGCGGACACCTTGATCATCCTTGTAATCAGAAAATCAAGATGACTTATCAAGATAACTTATCAAGATAACTTATCAAGATAACTTATCAAGATTACTTATCAAGATAACTTATCAAGATTACTTATCAAGATTACTTATCAAGACAACTCTTATTGCAAATTTCTCTAATTCCTCTAATTGAACTATTAACTTCGCCGAGAGATTCTAATTAGTCGCTTCAGATCTTCTATTTCATCAAAATACTTTCATGAGAGAATGTCTAACGACGAAGACATCTAGAGGTAGAAAAATAATAAATTATCGATATTGATGTATTAGAGTTTGATTAGCTATTTACCAATGAAAATAAAGTAATTCTCATTTCAAAAATTTAATACATTCTCTGAAGAGAATGTAAAAAGTGCTACATTTCGTAATTGATTAGGATGCACTCCTAATTGTGGATCCAGGACACTCGGATTGAATTTCTCGGTCCAGATCCACTCGGATTCCCGAATCTCAATTTATCTGGATTTATTTGCAAGATATTTTGGAAAGAAGCCAAAATACGCAGCGCGTTTCGAAGAAAGTGTATATTGCAGACATAACGTACATCTCTTGAACAGATTAAAATTGTGTTTAGTGTGATTATGGCACTGGTGATATAGTGAGAAATTAACACTTGATTTTACATTGCATCTTTCCTCTTCTCTTATTTAATCCTCCGATTCACTGGTTCCCGATGCAAAAATGGAATCACATTTTTGGAAAGACGTCCGCAAGGCAACTTAAGTTTCCAACAATGTGTTCCTATTTCAAGCACTACATGACAGGAATCGTGGGAATTTAAAAAAATTTCAACTCTCTCAATCTGAATTAGTTAAATTTTAATAATTAATAGTAGTTTCTTACTAATTCACTTTAGTAATAGGTGACTTACTCATTTAGTAGACAGTGGAGAAATTACTAATTCATTAGTCAAATCATTACTAATTCAGATTGAGAGAGAAAACATATTACACAATCATTAGATTCTCAACTCAAGTAACAACTGTAATTGTTAGCTCTTCGCCGAATCAGGGCGTCTAATAATACTCCTGTGATTCAAGGGAATCAATGTGTAGATCCTTTGCACATTGATCTGTTGATTGCTCTGTCAATAAGCTGCGACAGGCGACGCTAGACAAATTTAATTATATCTCTCAACCTTCGCGAACATGAATACTATCCTTGACAAGGCACAAGACCTAAAAATTGATTCAGATTGGAGTTCATTAACTTCTTTTGGATTCAGATTAATAATCAAGAC
>JAUEJJ010000017.1:10200823-10214668 GCA_032164275.1 Synergus coniferae | reverse complement strand
AACCTCTTGTATGACACTTTCACTCCACTAATATTTGGTCTCTAATATTATTTGGTATTTAATTTATGTAGTTTTAATACTGTATTCTTGACTTCGGAAAGTAGATGATGACATTTAGAAGCAACTTTCTGAATGAGAATAACATAAACCCAGGGGGGACAAGGGCAGTTTGACGATTGCCAAAAGGTTATTGCCAATCTATTGATAAACTGATTAATCATCAGGTGTAGGGGTGCAAGAGGAGGGGCTTGAAATTGTCCAAGTGCCGAACGACAAGATGCACGCCTCAAGCAGTAGCGAGAAGCACTTTACGACGGAAAAGACGTCGGGAGAGGGTGGCTCTGAAAGCCAGGTACTGACTAAAATGTCCTCCAGCATAACTGAATCTTCAACAACTCACAGCACAATGAAAAAGGAATATATTACTTCAACATGTTCCTCGACATTGGGAACTTCACCCGGACACCCACCTACGAATCTCTGCGTTAAAAAGACTACTCAAAGTTCAGAAAACGCTTTTTCACAAAATGGTGCACCTCCAGTTGTCCAGGTACTGACAAAATTTTCAATCTATTCTGTAAATCTAAAATTTCAGACAACGCCGGGTTTTCCGTTAGTATCTCTGTACAATTGAAGTTTTAACATCTTTTCTTCTGATTTTTTCTTTAGTGTCACAAAGTCGAGGAATTCGAAAAAATCTTTCAAGATGTACCTGGTGAAGTTAAACAAGAGAGGACAGTCATTATTACGGAGGATACGGAGTTAACGAAACATGTGTGCAAACCTTGTAGAAAGCAAACAGCTCCACGATTTGTTTCACCTGTCACGGGAATGATTGTCGATCAGGGAACTGATGTTGTCCTTGAAGGAATTGTAGACGGTGAGACAACCTTTCTTTTTCTTGAAGTTTTGGATGTTTAAGTGAAGTTTTGATTAGATATTTTAATCAATTATTTGTGACACTAGGATTTCCACAACCAAAAATCTCTTGGGCGAAAAACAATCAAGAGTTGAGAACAAAAGATGGAGTCAAGATGAGCTACGCCCAAAATCACGTTCGTTTGGAATTGAAGAATGTTAATGTTAAGGATGCGGGACGATATACATGCACTGCCTTTAATGATTTAGGAAATGCAAGCAGTACAGCAGATCTAGTTGTAAAAAGTAGGATTCAACAAATACCAGAAGATCTTATTTCTGACATTTATTTCTGATAATTATTTCTGATAATTACCGAATCATTACTTTTTTTCAGAAACTATCTTTCCTCCCGTATTCGGAAGACGTCTTCAGGCTCAGGTTGTTAAACGAGGTGACAGAGTCGTCATGGAAGTTGAAATAACAGGAACCCCTGAACCAACAGTCACGTGGTATAAAGATGATGTTCCCATAAGAGAACGGCCGCCCGAAATTAGAATCAAGTCACAAGGTTGCTGCTACCTTTTACTCATTGAGAAAGGTAATTCTCAATACGCGATTGAAACATTTAAGCTATTTACAACTTCTTCAATCCTTATTAATCTTTTTGTTTAATTTTAGCTGAAAAAACGCACGCTGGAAAATATATGGTGCATGCCACGAATGCCGGTGGTGAGGCTCAAAGCATCGCAGACTTCGCTGTGTTTGAACCAACTCCGGACACAATGATTGAAGTGCACAAAACTCTCGTTTACGAGAATGTACAAGATAAAGATGTTGTAGAGGTAAGTTTTAATTATATTTTAAATCTTGTAATAGGCAGGGCAGAATATCTCATATGGACTCCTTAACTTGAAATTTCATGAGTAAAGATTCATGGAGTTAACATATTTTTAATAATTGTGTAGCCTGATGAGAAGAAGGGAAAAATACCGTCTGCAAACCTCACTACTCAGCATATCACCACAACGATGATTCAGCCAAGTGCAGCATTAAAAACTCCTATTCCTCCTACATCCTCTTGTTCCACCATTCGAACGATTCAATCAGAAACGACAGGCGACACTAAAGCAACACGTTCCGAAACCATATCATCGACCATTGAATCTCATCGAAGTGAAACAAAGTCCGAACAGAAATTCCACATGAAACTTGAACACAAAGCCGCACCTCTATTCGAAAGTGAAAGTGGGGACTTGGAATATGCGAAGCCATCCAAGGAATCGAAAACGACTATTGAAACGACGAAAGAAGAAATGACCAGTGGCGGAAAACTCGTAGAGAGAGAGATGAAAACTTTTGATGAGCAGGCAACTCAGATTGAGAATGAAAATGTTGAAACTTCTACTGTAGCCAAGAAGGACGCTCTCAGCTTCTTTGAAGCTATGTCGAAAGGCAGTGAAAGTGGACCCAAAGGTCCGAAAGATATGATTAGACTAACGCAAGACGAGGTTGGAACCGGACCTGGTTGTGACGTCAAAGTTGGCAAGCTGACGAAAAATTATGAACGCTCCACAAGATTTGAGGAAGCTGTCAGGGAACCTGTTAAAGAACCTATCAAGTCTGATTTTAAAACTTCAAAGAAAGCTGTGCAAGATATCTTTTCTAAATTTGAACAAAGCTCTTCTAGTAGAGGAATTGAAAATAATCTTATAGAGTTCCCATACGAAGGTTACAAGTTACCACCCCTGGAGATCAAGAGAACGATTCTTGAAGACGTAACTGCTTCTGGGTCTCCAATTCATGGTACTCTAACAATCTCAAAACTTGAAGCACAATCAGAAAGTGCTGAAGCTATGCTCAAAGGTTTCAATCTTGTTCCGGAACCACCTCCTGAAATAGGGTACGCTCCTGCAGAGGTGGCTAAAAAAAAACGCCCTGACGTCTCCGTCAAGGCAAAACAGCTCCAAGAGTCATTTGATAGAAATTTGTCCCCCGTGGATGCTCCAATTGGTGGTGTGAAAATTTTTCCCTCCTCGCCAGCATCCAAACCAGAGCCAAAATTTACTCCACGTCCAACCTGTGTACCAGAAAAACCCTTATCAATACCTCCTCCCTTCGAGCTTGGAAGGAAAGAAGTAGTTGAGGAAACTTGCATTAAGAAGGACGTCCATCAGGAACAAAAAAAAACATTTGGATCTGATTTCAGCAAAACTTATGATGCTACTTCAAGTATGACGAGATCGGTATCACCATACAAAGAAATGACGAAAGAAAAATACACTTCATCCTCATCTGATTATGACAATCGTTCTCACGTATCAACTGATATATCCGAGTACAGATGCCACTCTGTGGCTTCCCTAGATCGACCAACATCACCAAAGCCATCTACAGATGCCCTTCGGATGGAAAAATCCTGGGCCCACAAATCAGAAACTGAAGCCAACAGAAAATCTTGGCCACCACCTCGGGAAACAACTCGAACTCTTACCGATAGACAAGAATGGCAAGTACCAGAGCAAGATTTTAAACTCACTACAAAGGAGACCACAAAGGAAGTTGAAATTACCCCAGCAGGACGCTCTGCAACAACAAATATTGAGTCCACCACCTCTCTGGAAAAAAAGTCTTGGTCTTCACAGGAGAATCGTTTCGTAGAGAAAATCATTGAACAACCTCCTCCCAAACCCGAACCTAAACCCATCATCTACAAAGCAGAAACAACCAAAGTAGACCACACTGTCAGCACAGTTCAAGAAAAGTCCATTATCGAGAAATACACCTCTGAATGTGATGTGCACAAAACTCAAACGACTGAGAAGATGATTGAAGCTATTGAACAAAGATCTACTAGACCTTGTCCTGCATCAACTGATCTCAAAGCACCGAGTCTAGTCAAAAGTGTCGATGCACATAAAACTGCAGTTCAGCTTTATCATGAGACCCCAGAGCCAATATTACAGCCAGGACCGCCACCCGAAATCGGTTACGCGCCTGGACCAGTCACGCGGGAGAAAAAAGTTGAAAAAATTGAAAAAACCCTCGAGATGTCTTTAGAGCATCAACCTGCAAAGATTCCACCTGGTGCTGTGAGAACCATACCACCTCCTATTCGTACAGTCAAGAAGAAGGAAGATCATACCCCACCTCTTCCACCCAAAGATTTAAGAATGACTCCCCCACCTATACCAACAAGACAACAACCTCTTGAACCCTTCCCCTACCAACCTGCACCTTCTCCAGTACCAAAAACTACCCCAACGTTGCCTCACTCATGTACCCCCACCAAATTCGTAAAATCTACTTTCTACAGCGAGAGTGACTACGAGTCTGACATGGATGGTGGAATTCGATCAAAGTGGCGTCCTTACGAAAGCGACACTGATGAACCACGCTACAGAAAAGTCACAGCTCCTATTCCTACACAACCCAGACCCAAGTCAACTGAACCTGAACCTCTTCCTCCATCCAGTTTTGAAGTTCCCTCGGCAGATTTTACTGGTCCACCTAGACCTCTTGTCACCAGCGATTTGCAGCAAGAAAAAACAACCAAAAGAACAATGACTCGTCATGAGAGAGATGTCCAACAGCAGCAACGTTTCAGCCAAACGATTCAATCTCCACCTGTATTGCCCAAACCTGGATCCCCTCCAATTTATGTTCAACCTGCAACCACTTATGCACCACGTTCTCCAACAACGAAGCCTACTAAACCAGAATCACCCAAGTTTAAAACGAAAACGTTCCAACAAGAAAGTGGCTACATGGCAGACACGGACGAACCGTTCCAATATCTGCAACAGCAGCAGCAGAAGACCTGCAGCACAACTAGTTCCGGACAGAAGGCTTTTAACAAACATGAAGAATCTTCGATGTCTTCTAAATCGTTTTCCGAATCAAGAACTTCTTATTCCGAATCGCGTTCAAGCTTCATGGAAAGTCAAAATTATTCGAGTATGCAGAAATCTGAATCGTCTAAAACTTCCCCATTCACACAATCTGCTCCTAAAAGCCAAGTTCAGCGCACTTCATATATCGAGAAGTCGAGTGCATCGACTACTCTACCTACGAAGGTTCGATATAGTGATGGATATATGGCCTGATTTTTGTGATACGTGTTTTTAAACTTCTTTTATTAGCGTAACTACATGTTCACTCTGACTAACCGCAGATTCTTCACAGTGAACACTTTGATTCACTGTGCACCCCTCACCGCAGATAAGACATTTAGGCTGTTTGCAGCTCCTAATGTAACAACATCGCTTTGAGTGTATTTTGATTATTTTCAGCATGATAGATTTTGTGTGATAAGTTTTTACTTTCAAAGAATTTTAATAGCAACTTTCTTTTTTACAGGAAACAGTTCATTCCGTCAGTCGCACTGAGCAGTGGAAATCAGCACCGAAACCAGAGCAGAAAATTCAACCACCTCTTAGTCCTTCTAAGTTCGCCAAAGGCGAATTTCGTGAAAGCGATTACGAGAGTGATTTTGATACCAGAATATCAACACAGTGGAAACTACGTGGCCCTGATACAACCGACCATACATTCAAACCAGTAAAGCCGAATTTGCCCGGCACAGGTGCGTTCTCGTAGAAATCATAGACTTTCAGCGCACGCAAAATCATCGCCATCATCTAGCTCGTGACTCTTTTTACTTTCGCAATTTCTTTTGCAGTTTACAATTAACTCTTTTGACAAAGGTTTCCACGTACCTCGTTGATATCCTCTACTGGTTTTCCCTTTTTTGCTTCGTTCTCGCTTCTTGCCTGGTTATTGCTTCTTCTATTCGCTTTGATTTTTCTACTATTCTTGAAATTGCAGGTACATTTTTCTGTATGCTCTCAAACATTTTTTCACTCTTTCATAACAACTTCTTCATCGCAAATACATTTTACTCCAGTGGCGCCGATCTCGACTGAAGCATCTGTTCCTCTTTCGATTAATTTTCTACTATCAGATGTGACACCCAGAAATATGCTCGAAATAAGGTGGGGAGGTGTCACATACAGTAATGGGAGTTTCGACATCGGCGCCACTCTTTCACTGAGACATACGGATAACATATATCTTTACTGAACACCACTGATACTGATTTACTGATCTGTATATCTCAGTTGATAATCCTCTAAATTAGTTCGCTCTTTGCTTTTGTTACTGGCACGATCTCTTTGATCGGGATCATTGGAAAACCTATTTTCTACGTAGGAAAGCCACGTCCAGCATCATGGGCAGAAACAACACTACCAAGTCCGACTCCACCCGTGATAATAGACACTACAAACCAAACCACAAAGAATTTCTCCTCTCGTGGAGAAAAAACAAAATCAAAATCAGTTCTTCTTCCTGGTTCACCTCCAGAAATTGTCTACGCGCCTCCTAAACAATCGAGGGAGACCTTCTACGAAGGTAAAACTAGTGCTCCATTCCATAATGCTGTAGGAACAGAATTGAAGAAAACTGTTCGAATGGATGAATCTACCGAGAACACGAGAAGAATAGTGACAGTAGAGCAAACCAGTAGAGTGATAAAGTTCGGGGAGAACCAGACAGAGAGTTCATATGGAACATCCATGGATCAGCATCAGCAAAACAAGAGTTTCTACAATGTTCCAGTTCCTAAAAAGTTCATTCAAGGCCAGTTTAGGGAGTCGGACTATGAGAGCGATATTGATGCTGGTAGAATCAGACCGAAGTGGACACCTGCTGATAGTGACACGGAGGAACCTAGATACCGAAAAGTGCAACCGCCCAGATTGAGCAGACCAAAGTCGATTGATGCGAGCCACTCTTCTCCAATCGTCACCTGGCCTAGTGAATCGGAGAACGAGCGGTCCGAAACTGAGATGAGATCCATCTTCAGGAAACAAAAGTCGAACGAGCAAATTCTGAAACCAGGATCCCCTCCAGAGTTTGGCTACGCATCAGGGAAGGAACTGAGGCAAACCGCAAATCGTAAGGGCGCTCTCGACATCATACTTTATTTTATCTTTTTTTCTCTCGCTTCAATAATACACGCGTCTCGGCGCAAAGTGCAGCAAATTCCTCTCTCAATTCCCTTCAAAACTTACTCTCAATCCCGGTATCTTCTCTGCACATTCTTTTTTATCCTATTTGTCCTTTCGTATTCAATTTACCTCGTTCTCAAGCCACCAATCTCTCGTACCACTTGTACTTGGAATATATCCAATCCGCAGACGTAGCGTCGAAGCACATGACCGACATGACGAGCAGCTTCAAGTCCAAAACGGAGAAGTTCGTTCATGATATCCAGTCTGATCTGAAGAAACGAAGTAAACCCATATTGAAGCATCCGGTCGAAGGCGCAGCGACTGATGGTGAGGATGAGCCACGGACATATAGAGAGGAATCACGGCTCTCGCAATATGGTAACCAGCAAAATAGTTCGCTTTACGGGTTATAAGATCTGGGAATTTTGTTAGTCTAGGTCAGTGTTTCATTTTGGTAATCTTCAAAGCAGTATAGTTTCCAGTAACGTTGTTGCTTACTATCCTTACTATCCAACACTGGTCTAGGCATGCAGTATCTTTGGTCTTTTAAACATTAGACTCCTTCCATCTTAAACTTGTCTATCAAACAACTCCGCCAATTTTCCATTCGATCATCCGGTTCAGGAACGAAACACATTGATCCGGACACCGGACTGATATACTTCAAGTACGATTTCGGATACGAATTCGGGATTGTACTTCCTGGTGAGGGTAAGAAAACGGTCTCCAGCAGCAGCAAGACCATTCAAGGCCAGCGGCGTGCCAGCGACATTGATGTACCCATTGCCCACGAATTTACGAGGAAGGAGAATGGTTTCTCGAAAGCAACAGCACCAGCTTCCAACAACTATGGGCGACAAACGAATTTCAAGCAAGAGGGGTTTGTCCCTGCCAAAACTGTCAAGTGGGAGCCAACCTCAGAGAGCGAGTTTTCAGAGGCGGAAGATATGAAAGGAAGTAAGAAATATGGTGGAGGACTTCCAGTTCCTCCTAGTATCTTTATTCCAGCTTCGCCTTCACCCAGATGGGATCCAACCACTCCGAGTCCAGTTTCTCTGAGCCCAAGTCTTCCAAGTCTTAGTCCTCGACATGGCAGCGCTTGCACGGGACCTCCAAGTAACGTCGACTCTGCAGGTATAAAACTCAATTTAAGTGGATTATGCGCCCGATCCGCCGCTCGCTGAACTCGCCTTTCGCTTTCCTTACGCTTTTCGCAATCCTATACCGTTGCCCCTTCTTGTCTGGTCACTCTAACGGTCAGACGTTCCTCATGGCTGCACGCTCATCCTTTTTCAGAGCTCATCAACAAGGAAGGTTCAAGAAAAAAGTTGAAGAAAAAGACTTGACTCGATTTTATGATTGCACGCTCCTTGCTTTTCAGGACTTCTCGCGGAATGCCAAGGTCAAGAGAAGAGTTCTTCTTTTATGTTAGATTGGGAAGAATTATTTTTATATTTGTACCCTGTATTTGTATTTAATCTCTGCCTTTTCACAGTGAATTTTGTTAAGCATCGGCAGCATATTTGTTGACTGATCCTTATAACAAAGAAGATTGTTCAAGAATCGAGTAATACTTTCATGAGCCATTGGCTACTTTCCATCATGTCACTAGCAGTTGTTTTTATATAAAGATTAATTATTCGATTGCTATTGCCCAACTTTACAGGATCTCCCTGGCCTTATAGCAATGGAGTTCCAGCGGGAAAAGAGGTAATTCAACCTTACCTCGAACCGCAACCGAAGAAAGCTCCTCTTTTCATCACGGTAAATATCAGAATTATCCTTTGGAATTTTTAGGGTTTGATAGCTTCGGCACCTGAAGCTACAAAAACCTTTTTTTTAAAAGCTTTTCGCCTACTTTAACTTATTTTTTCTTCTTTTTATAGCCCTTGAGAGATATCGCTGTTGTGAGTGGGCAAACAGCCCGATTTGAGTGCATTGTGCAGGCAGAACCTCAGCCAAACATACTTTGGTCCAAAAATGGCAGGATTATCGAAAATTCTGCTAATTACGAAATTTACTACAGAAATGGTGTTTGTCGACTCACCTTACCTCGAGCTTTTCCTGGTTAGTAAACTGGACTAATTAAGTCAGAATTTATAAATAAAAGTTACAGCAAATTGCTATTGCGTCAAATGAATTTTGGTAAAATAAATATTAGGGAACATAGAATTTGGAGAATATTCATGCGCCTCATCATTTTCTAACAAAGTTATATTTTTTGATTCCAGATGATGCTGGTACGTACGCGTGTACAGCAACAAATAGTCTCGGCTCAGCAGGGACTACATCCACATTGCAGGTGCCAGGTAATAGACGTTCGGTGTATACCATTAATTAATAAACAGCAAAAGGTGGAGGTGCATCGCAAACGACAAACGCCCTAGCACGAAGGTGGTGGGAAATCTGTGACGTCGCTCGAAGGAGTTATGGAGACACAAAAAATACCTGTGCTTAATGCCAATTATGGGTCAACGTACTGCTTAGAGCGAATTTACAGAGATCAAACTAAAGTAGCTTTAGAATATTCCTCATTCGCAATATCGAAAAGGCTCGGATTTTTAAAACACAAGGCGCTGGCAAAACTTTTTTCTGCATTTTCACGAATTTGAAAAACACAGCCGAAAGTAATTAATCAATTAGAAGCGTCTTTTTCCTTTCGACTTCGTTTTTGCGTAGGAAGCTTTTCGAATGCATTTGTTTTTCACCGGCTAAAAGGGATCGTGCTTCTGCAGGCTGTATCATTCTACCTCTCTTGCACTCCTCGTTTCAATTTCAACCTCTTTTCCCTCACGTCCCCTCTCGTGGATAGTAATTATTTTTATCATTTTTACCTTCATCTTCCTCTTAACTCACTATCTTAAACTTGCAGGGGCGTCTTTAGCCCTGTCGCTAAATTTTTTAACGGGGAGTACGTAGTGCCGATTCTAGTCATCATCCCTATTGTAACTTATTCAACTTAATAAGTAAAGATTTTCTTATTTATTTTAATTTGAAGTTAAGCGAAATTGTGACATTGGGATTAGGTTTTTTCAATTTGAATTACGAATAGTGATTAGATGCTGAGTAAATAAGGAGAGTAATTTTATTTATGAAGCGAGGAGCAGGAGTTTTTACTTAAAGTCCCAAAGAATCCCTTTTTTTTTGGCTTTTGGAGCTTAAAGATGAAACTTTTGATTGATAAGCAAAACTATTTACTCATAGTTAACGTACGAACGTTAAGTGTTCAAGCCAGATTGTTATTATTGTCGATTATTACTGTTACCATTATCATTGAATATTGTTACAATGATTATTACAATTACAATGATCATCGTTATCATTAATGCTGTGTAAATAAACGTGTGCTTCCTCTATGATACCGGCATTATGATTTACCCAGTTTTTTCTCTTGGCCTCTAAATTCTCTTTCCCACTTCATTTCTATCGACTTTTCTTCTTCGCACTAAGAATGCAACATTACCGAAGACGTTCTACAAAACCATCAACTATCAGAAGAATTGGCATGGTACCACTGCACGACTTTGCTTGGGTCGAAAATTCAGAGAGTATATACGCACTTGTGATCTAATTGGATTTTTAATCAATTATGTAACGCTCATTAATTATAGATCCGTTCTCGGCGCAATTATAAAGCATCTTTGTTCGAACTAGGGGGGGAAGGTTTCACGTCCTCAAGTGGTAATGAGTTAGCAATATTAATAAATTATATAATTAGTATCAAATGAAGTGATGTATGTATATACTCTCTTAATAGAGTCTGAGGTATGAAGGTAAATAGTATTAACACAACTAACAAAATACGATTGTAAAAATATTTTAAATGGTATGGTGGATGATTGCATGAGTATTGTAGATTGGCTTTATTAAATATTAGACTTTCCTTCGAATAAAATATTCAATAATTTTGTATATAATAATCCATATGCAATATAGATTTACTTAATTAATTAATTAATTAATCAATTGAGAGAATCTGATTGTTGAGCCTGAGGAGAGAAAATGTCAGCTGAAAGAATAGATGTTAGGAGTCAGATGTGAAAATAGATCGAAATGGCGACCTTGGAATACAAGGGAAAGTATGACTTGGCGATCTAAAGATAAATAGTAGATTCAGATTTTGCCCTTGCAATTTCCGATGATATTTTACAAAACTTTTTCGTAGTTTCAGTTTAAGCAAGTCAAAATATGCAATTTTTAAAACAAATATCGCGTTCTAACTGCCTAATAATTTAAATAGTAATGAGATCAAATTAGATTGGAACTTAGCCTTGGCAGTACTGAGATTTAGTTCAAGTTTTAAGCAAACACACCCTACTGTCCTGTGTATGTGTAATTATGTTACAATATAATTTCTTGGCTCATGAATCTTGAATGAAAAATTGTGTTCTTTAATCTTCATTAAACCAAGGGCAGATATGTAAGTGTTCTGGCAAATGCTGAAGTTACGAGTAACGACTCAAAGAATTTGAAAATGTTTACAAATATACAAATTGAGTGCATAGTGTGAATTCAAATGATGAAGTCGAACTCAAACATCACAAACTCGAAACAAAAGTTAAATAAAAAACTTTAGTTTTTTAGATTCTTAGCTCAAGAGAAGAAATTATTTAGGTTTTGTGATTCATTTCTCAAACTTGCGCAATCCGAGATCTGAAAAAAAAATAAGACTTCTTTTTGAGATTTTAGTCTTTCATTGAGTCTAAAGGAAAATATAGGCTTGTGAATCTTCGGGAGGTCAGATGCGTGTTTTAGGTGCCAAAAATAGTTACGGATCAGCAAATTCTTAGAGTATTGCAAATTGAAAAAGGAAATGAGAAGTTCTATATTAGAAATATTAAATCTAACTATAAAATTAGTAATTTATTAATCTATGGATATATATCAGGATTTTCTAAAAATATTTTAAAATTGATTTACATATTTTTATATCCATTAAAATCTCTTGGAATTCGTTAAAATACCTTGAAATACCATGAAATTTCTTAAAATCCTTGAATAATTTGTGAAATCTTGTTAAATCTCTTGCAAATATTTACTCTTTTTCATCCTACATATGACAAAAATAAATAATTGAAATTGAAAATAAGATGAAGTGGGCAGTGAAACACAAAACTAGTTAAGCCGATTATTTTTCAGCTGACCTAAATTTTCTTTCATTTGTGAATTACTTATATATTAGAGATTTGTCCAGAGTTTCTGTTTCCTTGGCTAGAAGCCAATTTTAATTTCAATGGGAATGTTTCTTTCTTTTAATTAACTTTTCTTATGACTAATAAAGCAAATTTATTATCGCTAATATTTTTAAGGACTTTGAAGTTGACTGTATAATAAATATAAATTCCAGGAGAAGAATCGCCTCCTCAATATATTGAGAATTCTTCGAAATTTGTTACATTGAAGGATCTCTTCTTATCTCCAAAACATCATATAAATTCACTTTCTCATTATCAAAGTGATAGTCCTGAATCGAAAAACCTGAAAATTTGGAACTATAGGCTGAGGTATGAATTTCACTGATGCTTTTTAATTAACACATTTTCAAAAGTCTAAAGTTGAAATTTCTGGATATAATGCTTTCTATTTGCAGCAATTCATTCAGTGAAGATGACTTCCAAGATGATTTTGAATTGATGATAAGAGAAAATTTAATAGCAAAAAAATTGGAATATTCAGAAGCAGAATTGAACAATTCTGGTGCCGATTTTTCTCAGATGGATTATTTTCAACCAAGAATCGACGATGAGTGGCATCAGAGATTTAAACCAGAATCTGACGGTATGTAAGTCTTTTATGTAAATTTCATTTCACTCATGTTTTCCAAGAAAATATTACACTGAGAAACGAAGATGACGAGTTTTTGAAGATTTACAGGAGATTTTAAAAGATTTTATAGAGTCTCAAAAGATTCAGTGTGATGTGTGAAATTTTGGAACAATTTCAATAAATTTTTGTCTGGAAGTCAGGGAAATGTTAGAGAAAGTGAAAAATTGAATCTTGTCGACACCCTGTGTATACCTATATTTGCAGTATGCGTAAGTTACTCTTCTTTAAATAAATTTCAAGAGGTTTTTGAGAAAAAAATATTCTAATTGCACTCGCTCCCGGAGTCCAACGAACGATTACTTAAAACTTGTAACAAAAATAGAATGCACACTCAGATCTTTCAGGTGGGGACTCTCGCTCAATTTTTGCGCACATACTTTTTACCTAGCGTGTAATAGGGATGTTGAATCATAGACGTTGAACCCGCTAAATTTTGAAGATCCCTCGAACCCAAAATAGCATCGTCGCTGTGCGCCCACCTTGGCAAAGGGTGATTCACTCGACCTACCTTTCGGTGAATCTTTTGGCAGAAAATTCATTTACTCCGCACGGCTTTAGGAAAATGGCAAAGGCAATTTGTCTCATAATTGGTGAAGGAAGACCGCGAGGCAATGTCACGTTTTGCGGGTCGATTGCAACATCACTCGAGCCTTCTGTGATATCTTGAGTCTTGTTGTAATGCGAAACCGAGCGCATTGTACGCGAATGATATTCGCGGCCGACTCTGAATTACACGCACGCATTGCTGGATTTGTCCTACTGCCACCTCCTGCAACGTCTTGCTCCGTTTCGTCTTAATCCTCACATATGTATATCTAGACAAACATTTCGTCACCGAGAAAAGCAATTAGAAATTTAAAAAGGTTTCCCAGACAGAAATTGTACTTGGGTTCAAATCGGATTCTAACTAGTCTGTCCCACTTTTATTAGAGCTCTAGCTAAAAAATATACCTTTGAAATCTTGTGAAATCCCTAGAAAGTACCTAAATTCTTTGGAATTCTTTTAAAATTCTTTGAAATTCTTTAATATCATATTAATACTTTTGAGAGACGCCTTAAATAATACATACGAGTATTACGTTTACTGATTTATGTGATTAATCAACATTTCAACAAGAGAGCTTCTCTAATTGCAATTTATTATTTT
>JAUEJJ010000017.1:10175082-10194564 GCA_032164275.1 Synergus coniferae | reverse complement strand
ACGCTTTCTTTTCTTTTGTTATAGTGCAAGGAGAGATAGTGATGCAGACTTCGCCCACGATACCAGCGTAAGTTCCGTTGAACCTAATTCTTGTTTGCTTTATCTTGTACCTTGGTGAATAACCTTTTGTCTGACTGTGAAATCAAGATCTTTAATCTTAATCTGATGAAAAAAAAAAGAAAAAATATATATTCAGAGCGATGAGTGATTTATTTAAATTTCTCTTCAGGTTCACGGGCAGACCAGGTGATCCATCGCCGCCAGTTTTTCAACAGATTTTTAAGAATGCCAGGTTCGCGCAAGGTGGTAATGCCGTATTCGAAGGACGAGTAAGTGGTACTCCAAAGCCCTCCGTCTCCTGGACTCATAAAGGCGCACCTCTATTAGAGTCACAGAAATTTCGGATGACATACGATAGCCAAAGTGGAATTGTTAAGCTACAGATAAACCAAATTGGCCCAGGAGATGAAGGAGAGTACACTTGTAATGCGAAAAATCAATATGGTAATTTCTATTCTACAACTACTATTAAATTACTATAATTAAATAGTAAATCGTACTATAGACCAGTTTAATTTTTAGGCGAAGCCATTTGTTCCGTGCACATTCAACCCGAAGGGTTCGGACCACCACCTCAGCAACAGTTGGGTGGATACAAAAAGGAATACTCACAAAGCTATCAGTCAACTGAACAGAAATCCGGAAGTCAAACCTTCCAGCAGCGTAGTTATCAACAGTCTATTGAGAATCGAAATTATGTCAATGGAACGAATTCAATCACCACAGAGGACTTCAAGGTCTTAAACTCTCTAGAAATGTGACAGTCTTCTCTCTATTTGTATTCAAGATTGTGTGCTAAATTATATTTTATGACTTTGCAGGTTGACACCTTTGAATACAGGATCTTGCGAGAAACAGAATTTAGAGAGTCAATCACACGACGTTTTGTGGGTGAATCTGATTCACAAATATCCACGACCGTTGACCGAAATATGGGACCTGTTTCGCCTCCTCAACTCACACAAAAGCCTAGAAACTCAAAACTCGCTGAAGGTTCCGATGCAGTTTTCACTGCTAAAATATCTGGAAATCCGAAACCAAGGGTAGGTACTTGAATAAATTATCAAGTAACTGGAAATATTTGTCATGTTTCTTATGAAATGTATTGTATTTTATCATATTTTTAACATTTTTAGCTAACTTGGTTCAAAAATGGACAAAGAATCCGTGACTCTCAACGTATCGAAACGAGCTACTCGAATCAACAAGCCACTTTGAAAGTTCGAGCAGCTCGCCCAGAAGACAGTGGACATTACTCACTTTTGGCTGAAAATCCTCAAGGTTGCACCGTTAGCTCTGCATATCTTGCCATTGAATCTAGCGACCAAGTCGACCAAGCTTATGTTCCAATCCAACAATCTAGAGAAGTTCTTAGACAGACATCTCAGACTGAAACTTTCACTCAAGAATCTGGTGACAGTGGAAAGGTCCTTGCACCAAACTTCATCAGGACTTGTGCTGATCGCGATGTTACGGAAGGAAAAATGACAAGGTTTGACTGCCGAGTGACTGGTCGTCCATATCCAGAAGTTACGTGGTACATAAATGGTTATCCTGTTGCCAATGACACAACTCACAAAATATTAGTTAATGAATCTGGTAATAACTCCCTCATGATCACAAACGTCAGCCGATCTGATTCAGGCATCGTGACATGTGTTGCTAAAAATAAAGCTGGTGAAACATCCTTCCAATGTAATCTTAACGTCATCGAGAAGGAACAAGTGGTTGCGCCGAAATTTGTAGAACGCTTTACAACTACAAATGTTAAGGAAGGAGAACCAGTTGTCTTCACAGCAAGAGCAGTTGGTACACCAACTCCGCGAATCACTTGGCAGAAGGTTGTGATTTAAAAATGATGCGTAGATTCAGATTGAGCATGAATCTTAAAGAGTCTTCAAATAATAGATTGCGTCTTCTCTTTTTTAGGACGGAATACCGATATCGCCCGGACCCGACGTGCGAATATCGACGGACGGCAGTGGAGCCTCGACTTTAGATATTCCACGAGCCAAATTCTCAGATGCAGCCTGGTACCAGTGCACAGCTCAGAACGTGGCTGGCTCCACCGCCACCCGAGCAAGACTTTTCGTCGAAACACCGAAAGGAGCAATCCCCGAACCAAGACGCCTCAACTTACCCCGACCGACGAAAGTCATCGAACCAGAGTAAATATCATTCTTTATTTTAAGTTTTACACCAATTCCCAGAGATGATAGATTTCTGATTGATCTTTCGCTTTAGACCCGCACCTGGCCCCGAAGTGATTTACTTGAGACACGTGGAACGCGCAAGGCCCTATTTACCTCCTCAGGAAGAAGATAGGATTTATCCGCCTCCACGATTCATCATACCCTTACGGGACGTTCATCAAATCGAAGGTGGACGAATTCACTTTGAGGCCAGAATCGAACCGGTGGGCGATCCCACTATGAGGGTGGAGTGGTATGTCAATGGTAGAGCTTTAGTCGCAAGTGAGTATCAATAAGCAGATAAAATAATATAATAATAATCGTCATCATTTTTGATTGCATATTTCCATCAAACTTCTTTCAACAGGCTCACGAGCGACTTTCATTTTCCAATTTGGATTTTTGGCCATGGACCTAATTAGTATTGGGCTACAAGATAGCGGCGAATACCTTTGTCGTGTAGTTAGCTCAACAGGAGTCGCCGAATCTCGCGCCACCCTCGGCGTGACGCGTAAGTTCAGTTTAAAAAGAAATACAAGATAGGACAAAATAAAGGACAAAGTAAAAGACTGGTATTAATTAACATAATCTATTTTAGCTCGCGCCACGATTGAACAAACTAGTCAACACCCCGACAGTCTTCGTTATATCCAGCAACTCGAGGATTACAGCAAGTACCAAAGGCAGGATAGCGTGGAGGAGACCTCTTCACAGCGACCAGTCTTCATCCGGCCACTCCAGGATCTAGGCGAACTTCAGGAGGGACGCAATGCTCATTTTGAAGCACAGCTAACTCCTGTCAGTGACCCTACGATGAAAGTGGAGTGGTATAAGGATGGAAGACCCATCACAGCCAGTAAGTTCTCTTTTATTCCCATATTATTACTATATTCTTACCCTCTCAATATCTCTGCTCTACATAATCTCAACTACTATTCTAATCTCTATTTCATCTTCTAAGGTTCAAGAATCACAACCATCTTCAACTTCGGATACGTCTCGCTAAATATATTGCACCTACGAGCTGAAGATGCAGGTTCTTACACCGTCAGGGCTGTGAATCGCTTGGGAGAGGCCATCAGCTCCGCGACTCTGCGTGTCTTTGGTGAGCAAAGATCTAGCTAATTAACTAATCAACATTTTGCTAATACTTCTTGAGGAGTCTCCATTTTTAATTACGGTTCTTTAATTTCAAATCTCTAGCACGTACTAGCGTAACTGCCGATTTAGGCATCCCCGAACAGCAAAAATATATCGAAGCTGCCGATCAGTTGGAAGCTTATCATCAGGCTATGCAACAGAAATACGTTCAGGAGCAGCCTGAACCCACGTGCCCACCGGAATTTAAGTCACCTATTAAGGATCAAAATAATATTAGGGAAGGTGGTTTTGCCCACTTCGAAGCTCGACTAGAGCCAGTCGGAGACTCTGATCTCCGCGTTGAATGGCTCAAGGATGGACGTCCCGTGGAAGCGAGTAAGTTATCCTCGGTATTGTGATATTCATCAAATTCTGGTATTAAGTGTATTGCATTCAAGTTCAAAATCTTGCTTTTAGGTTCACGAATCACAACTTTCTTCAACTTTGGCTACGTTGCTTTGACCATTAAGTCCGTCACAATTCACGATGTAGGTGTATACACATGTCGTGCCTACAACAGGGTTGGCGAAGCACGCACTACAGCACAGTTAAGTGTCATTAGCAAAAATGACATTATTTATGATAGCCAACACCCAACGGGTTTACAAAAGATTCAAAATTTGGAGGACTCGAGCCGATACACCCGGCGAGTACAAGAAGAAACTCAAGTGTCTCAAGCACCTCGTTTCTTGGGTCCACTCAAAGGTACAAATAAAATTGTGGAGGGTCAAAGAGCCCACTTCGAAGCCCGCGTTGAACCACAAAGTGATTTAACTATGAAAATCGAGTGGTACCACAACGGAAAACCTATTACTGCTGCAAATAGAATACAAACTTACCACGATTTTGGATATGTTGCAATCGACATCTTGCAAGTCCGTCCTGAAGATGCAGGTACATACACTGTCGTGGCCAGGAATGCTTTAGGAGAAGCTAAACTGTCTGCTACTATGGTAGTTGAGAGTAAGTATATTTAATTTAAAAGCCATTGATTTAATTTGAGTGTGTATTTTAATAATTATGTGACTCATTTTTCGTCATTTCTCCTCAGCACGATCAAGCATCGACACAAGCAGCATGCACCGTGGCGCTTATGAAAAGACTCAGAGATTTGAAGACTCTAAATTTGTTGAACCACAATATCACATCGAAGAAATATCAAAATCGAAACCAATCTTCGTTCAACCTCTGAATGATCCAAAACCCGTCAGTGAAGGGAAGAACATTCATCTTGAATGTCGCTTGGAACCAATGGGAGATCCTACTATGAGAGTAGAATGGTTCCAAAATGGAAGGCCTGTTACTGTCGGATCAAGATTTAGAACCTACTATGACTTTGGTTACGTCGCTCTGGATATTGTACATGCCAGTGTCCTGGACTCTGGTGAATATACTGTTCGAGCAACCAATCATCTTGGATCAGCCCATACATCCGCCTGCGTTCGAGTTATTGGGAAATCTGGTATTCTTACTGATACTCAAAATGAGCAGTCACTCGAGCAAATTCAAATGCTTGAAGATTCTTCCAAATACAGGAGAACGCAACAAGAGGAGGTGACTGTAATGCAACCACCTCAGTTTACAAGACCTTTACACAACATCGAGACAGTAGAACTTACCAATGTTCACCTCGAATGCCGTTTGCAGCCTGTTGGCGACGCAACGATGAGAGTTGATTGGTTTGTGAATGGAAGACCAGTCACAACTGGACATCGTTTCCGACCATCTTATGAATTCGATTACGTTGCTTTAGATATTTTAGGAGTTTACCCTGAAGATTCAGGAGTTTACACATGCCAGGCTAGCAATCAACTTGGCGAAGCAGTGACATCTTGTTCAGTTCGTGTACATGCCAAGAAAGACCTTCTTCTGGAGTCCCAACACCCAGAAGGACTTGAGAGGATTCAATACCTTGAGGATGCTTCCAGATACAAGCGGAATGAACTCGTCGATGAAGTAGTTAACGTCAAACCGAAGTTCATCACAAAACCAAAGAACCAGGAAAATCTTAGAGAGGGACAACATGCACACTTCGAATGCAAACTCGAACCCGTTACCGATTCCAATCTCAAAGTAGAGTGGTTCAAAAATGGTCGTCCCGTCACGATAGGTAATACATTGTCTCTTACTTAATTTCATTGTAATACTCTTACTGAATATATTTAACGTATAATATTTTCTAGGACACCGCTTCCGTCCCATTCATGACTTTGGCTACGTCGCCCTGGACGTCATAGACTTAATTGCAGAAGATACCGGAACCTATACTTGCCGAGCAGTTAACCTTGTAGGAAGTGACGAAGTTAACTGCGTTCTTAGTTGTCGATCAACTGCGCAAATCTTGACTGATACTCAAAATGAAATGGGTCTCGAGCAAATTAATTATCTTGAGGACAGATCAAAGTATCAGCGTAGAGAAGATGTTGAAGAAACTACAACTCAAGCTCCCATCTTCACAACCTCCCTAAACAATGTTGAGATCAAGGAAGGTCAAAGAGCGCACTTTGAATCTCGGCTAATTCCGGTTTCTGATGCCACCATGAAGGTCGAATGGTTCCACAACAATACACCCGTTAAGGCTGGTTCACGATTCATAGAAACTAACAGTTTCGGATTCGTTGCCTTGGACATCATGTATGCCTATCCAGAGGATGCAGGAACTTACACTTGCCGTGCCAGAAATGCGATTGGTGAAGCCATGACATCGGCAACGGCGGTCGTGCACTGTAGGTTTCAATTTTTAATTGATTTAATTGAATTAATTGATAAAACAATCATCATTGTTATTATTTTCAGCTAAAAAATCAATTTATATGGAGACTCAGAATGAAAATGCTCTCCAGAGACTGCGCCATTTGGAAGATTCATCTCGCTATCAGCGAAAGGCAGTACAAGAGGAGTCTGTTTCACAAGCTCCCGTTTTCACCATGCCTATCAAGGATCTTAGAGTTGCCGAAAATCAAGCAGCTCATTTCGAAGCTCGTGTTATTCCAGTGGGTGATGCTAAACTCAAAGTTGAATGGTTGCGCAATGGTGTTCCAATTTTAGCTTGTAAGCATCCAATCTATCTCCAACTAAATACATGATACCTTTAAAGATATACCTTTAAAATTGTTAACAATTCTCTATTTTATGTAGCTAACCGCGTGACAACAATGCACGACTTTGGATACGTTGCTCTCAACATGAAATATGTTAATCCCGAGGACTCTGGTACATACACCTGTCGCGCTGTTAACGATCTCGGCGAAGCAGTAACATCAGCTACACTTTTTGTCCAGTGTAAGTATTATAAAAAAATCATCAGTGAAACATCAGTCAAACAAGTTTAACAATCTAATTCTCCTAGCCACTTTTGATACTATACATACAGCACTTTTTTTGCTTACACGATACTTTTTATCCTTCACCTATAGCCAAAGCTGCCCTACAATTTGAGTCCCAACACGAAAGTTCCTTAGCGAAACTTCAAGCTTTAGAAGACACAAGCAAGTACCAACGTCGCGAAGAAGAAGATGTTGTTGTTAAGGAAAAGCCATCATTTACCGTCCAACTGAATGGACCTAAAAATTTGGTAGAGGGACAAAGCGCACATTATGAGTGTCGTATTGAACCCTATCCCGACTCAAACATGAAGGTGGAGTGGTTCCATAACGATAAACCACTTTCCACTGGGCACAGATACAGAACAGCTTGCGACTTTGGTTTCGCGGCTTTGGATGTCCTCTCAGTTTATGCTGAAGACTCTGGCACCTACACGTGTAAAGCCACAAACAAACTAGGCTCTGCTTCCAGCTCTATAAATCTTGACGTCAAATGTGAGTAGATCATAAATCAAACAAAATCAGCAAACAAATTTTCCAACATTCATGTGAAAGATGTGGTAACAGACTATTGATTATTGAGTAATAATTTACTTTTCCCATTCTTCAGCACGTGCTTCCATTATCCGAGAAACTCAACATGAAGGTGCTCTAAAAAAGATCCAGTACTTGGAAGATGATTCTCGTTACAAGAGAGTTGATCAAGAAGATGCCATTATCGCAGAGAAACCCAAATTCGGAAGACCTTTGAAGAACATTGAACATTTACCAGAAGGCAAGAGTGCGCATCTGGAAGCTACCTTGACACCTGTAAATGATCCAACCATGGTGGTTGAATGGTTTAGAGATGGAAGACCAATTCCACAAGGTCATAAATTCAAAACTACTTACGACTTTGGTTTCGTCGCCCTCGACATTCTCTACGCTTATCCGGAAGATTCTGGCACTTACATGTGCAAAGCTAGAAATGCTGCTGGAGAAGCAGTCACTACATGTGTTATCTCTGTCGATTGTGAGTATATTAAATTATCTTTAATTAAACTAGGACTTAACTTTTCACAAATAACAAAATACAAAAAATACAAATCCTTCGCAAAAGCGCAAGTAAAGTGAAAGTCTAATTCATATTTAACAGCTAAGCAAGGATTGTGCCTTGACACTCTGGATGCTCAGCGACTTGAAAAGATTCGAAAACTGGAAACAGTCGAAGTGAAACAAGAAGTCGAAAAGGAAGTTGTTCATCAGAAACCCGTTTTCTTGACACCTTTGAACAATCTCGATTCAGTCAAAGAAGGCGAACATGCTCACCTGGAATGCAGAGTTGAACCAATCAACGATGCAAATCTGAAAATAGAATGGTATCTATCAACTCGCTAATTTGCTTTAGAACATTACAAAAATCCGCGATTCTAATCTTGTATCTTTTTTTTAGGTTCGTCAATGGCAAAGCAGTGAAAACTGGACATCGATACCGTAAAACTCATGATTTCGGTTACGTTGCTCTTGATATTCTATACGCGTATCCTGAAGACTCTGGCACTTACATGTGCAAGGCTACCAATCTGGCTGGCGAAGCTGTTAATACTTGCACGATTAAAGTCGGATGTAAGTATTTTTTTACTCTTCGTCAATATTATTTCATTTCTATTGAATGTCACCTTCAGTAAAGAATCTGAGAATTTTTTACATCCTTATCTCGCTTTGCGCTTTTCTATCGATTCATTAAAAACTGAATTGCCACAAACTTATGATGACAGACTGCTGCAATTGTCATCGCACCCCATTCAACGAAAGAGAAAGTCCCGATATTGTGAAACGAGAGGATTGTTTCACAGAAATTAATGTAGAATACAAGGCAACGGCAACATTAATGATCTTACAAACAGAAATGCTTTGTCAATCAGCATAACCAGCTCTACTGTATAATTCAATAAAGAAGATTTAATCTTTCCGAATATTTGTATCAGTACATCGCTTTTAGATATATGTTGATGTGCTTTCTTGGCTTCAAAAAATATGCTTCAAATAAGGGTATCGATTGTCCATTCTATTCATACTTCCCCTCTCCATAAATCGACATCTACTCGTCATAAAGAAACTTTAAATACAAAAGAAAGTGTTTAACCATTTTTCGTTTCAGCTCGACGAAGTATACTTTTGGATACTCAACATCCTGATGGACTTGAGAAAATCAGAGAATTAGAGGCACAAGGCCATCCTGCTCGTTTGGAAGTAGACGAGCCACCTGTTACTCCACCAAGATTCGTCACAGAACTTAGGGTATTTTTTCGTTCTTTGTGTTTAATATACAGTCGACTCTGACTAACCGCATATTTTCCATAGTAAACACTTTGAATCACTGAGGCCCGACAATATTGCTGTCTCACTTATTCGTTCGGTTACTCAGAGTCAACTGTTCATCTTCTTACTCTTTTTTCATATTGTAGTCCTTTTCTAAAATCAAAATATATTTCATCTCACAGGGTACTACAGAAATTTACGAAGGTCAAACAGCCCATTTCGAATGCCAAGTCGAACCTCTTCACGATGCTAACTTGCGCATCGAATTCTTCCATAATGGCAAGCCGCTACCATCAGCTTCTCGTTTCCATGTCACCTTTGATTTTGGTTACGTGGCTCTTGACATTGGACATGCTGTTCCTGAAGATGCAGGACAATATTCTGTACGCGCCATTAATAACCTTGGACAGTGCGTGTCATCAATCGAACTCAAGGTTATTCCACGAGAAAACATCATTTTGGACTCTCAACGACCGGAGGGCATGGACAAGATTCGCGAACTTGAATCTCAGCAGCCATGGAAGAGACCAGAAGTACAGGAACCACAAACTAGACAACGTCCAGTCTTCACTCAGCCTCTGCAGAACATCGATGCTATTCCAGAAGGACAGACAGCTCACTTTGAGTGCCGCTTGATCCCGGTAGGGGATCCAACCTTAAAAGTTGAATGGTTCAGAAATGAAACTCCTCTTGAAACCAGTTCTAGAATTTCTAAGGTTCATGACTTTGGATTCGTATCATTGGACATATCTCATGTACGCGAAAACGATGAAGGCGTTTACATGTGCCGAGCTTCCAATCCATTAGGAGAAGCTGTAACAACTGCTTCTATGAAGATCCAAACTAAATCTAGCATTCAGTTGGAAAGCCATCATCCTGAAGCTCAACAAAAGATTGCACGACTCGAGGCCGACAAAGGTCCAAGCCGTCCTGAAGAACCAGAGAGAGTTTTCGACAAACCTATATTCACTCAATTATTGTCTGGACCAACCGAATTATGGGAAGGTCAAGTAGCTCATTACGAATGCAGAGTTGTGCCCGTAGGAGATGCTAGTTTACGATTTGAGTGGTACGTTAATGGAGTGGAACTTAAGATGGGATCTCGTTTCCATGTCAACCATGACTTTGGATTTGTTACTTTAAACATCATGAAGGTTATTTCCGAGGACTCGGGAGTTTACTCTTGCAAGGCGATCAACAAATCGGGAGAGGCTGTTTCTTCCATTTCCTTGAAAGTGAAGGCTCGTTCTGCCATTTCTGGGGATTCAATTCAACCTGAAGCATGGCAAAAGATCCAATTAAAAGAAGCTGAAATGAACAAGGTTCCTGATATGTTCGTTGACACTACACCTCAACAAGCTCCTGTCTTCACGACTCATCTCAAGAGCTTTGACAAATTAGTAGAAGGACAACATGTTTACTTAGAAGCTCAAGTGGAACCGAGAGCAGATCCAAATTTACGAGTAGAATGGTTCAAGAACGGTGTTGCTCTTCAAACCGGAACTAGATTGCGTAGTACTTTTGATTTTGGCCTTGTTACGCTTTCAATTAACAGTCTTAGGGATGATGACTCTGCAATTTATACCTGCAAAGCTACCAATTTACTTGGAGAAGCTGTTTCTACCTGCAGTCTCAAAATCTCAGATAAACATTGGCTCCTAGGTGACACCTTACATCCTGATGCTCTACCAAAGATTGATGCATTGGAACAACCACATGGTACAACGAGAGAAGAAGTTGAGCCTACTTATGAAGAACCAGTCTTCATCAGTCACTTGAACAATGTCGAATGTGTCGAAGGTGACAATGTGCACTTTGAATGCAATGTTGAACCATCCAAAGATCCCACCATGAAAATTGAGTGGTTCTTGAACGGTAAACCACTACCAATTGGTGCAAGATACAAGTCAACTTATGATTTTGGTTATGTGGCTCTAGACCTTAATCATGCATACGAAGAAGATTCTGGTTTGATAACTGTCAAAGCTACCAATTCTAAAGGAACTGCACAAACAACTGGTACACTTAAGTGTACAAGCAAGCAGAGCATATACCTCCAAACTCAACATCCTCAAGGAGAAGCTGGTCTTGAGAAAGTGAAGGAAGTTGATGACGCTTATTTGTCGAAATCTAAGAGACCTGATGAAGGTCCAGAACACGAGTATCCAAAACCCATTTGGATTGTACCTCTCCAACCGGAATTCAAACTCGGCGAATCTGAACCCCTTCACTTGGAAGGTCAAGTGGAACCTAAAGATGATCCTAATCTAAAGATTGAGTGGTACTTCAATGGTAAGGTTTTAGAGCATGGTTCAAGATTTAAAATGACCAGTGATTTCGGATTTGTAACCTTAGACTTAACCGATGCTTATGATCGTGACTCTGGTATCTATACATGCAAAGCCTACAACAAAGCTGGTGAAGCATTCACATCTACCACAATCTACTGCTCAACGAAGGAAAACATAATAGAGAGATCGCAACATCCAAAGGGAAAAGAAGGATTGGAAGCCATACAGGACTTGGAAGAATCACTCAAGCGAGAGGCAGGTGCTGCTCCCGAAAGTGATGAAGGACATCCTCCAGTTTTCACTTCTCAATTCGAGAACTTGACCAACCTTTCAGAAGGTGAAATAGCTCACTTTGAGGCATCCCTCACTCCAACTGGTGATCAAACAATGGTCGTTGAGTGGTTCTACAATGGAAAGGCTTTAGAAGCTAGCCATAGGACAAGAACTGTTTATGCATTCGGAATGGTAGTTTTGGAAGTTCTAGGAACCAAGATCGAAGATTCTGGAACCTACTCTTGCAGGGCAACCAATAAATGGGGACAGGCTGAAATTAGCGTAAATCTTGAATGTGTAGACAAATCTAAAGGTCAGAAGCCCAAGTTCACGACCCAAATTCAATCTTTGGAAGGTCTTAAGGATGGACAATCAGCTCACTTCGAGTGTACACTCGTGCCTGTGGGCGACCCGAACATGAAGGTTGAATGGTTCCACAACGGACAGCCATTGCGACACTCTTCTCGTTTCAAGATGGTGTCTGACTTTGGTTTCGTTGTAATGGACATTGCTGGTGTGATGTCTCACGATACTGGCGAATATGTATGCAAAGCTAGCAATAAATTTGGAGAAGACTTTACCAAAGCAACAATCAAATGCTTCGGCAAAGGTGGCGTCTACTCAGACTCTCTTCAACCAGACTCCCTTGCTCGCATTCGTGAATTAGAAAGTTATACCGGAGAGCAGCAAACAACACAGGCTCCAGCTGTTGCTGAACCACCTAAATTCATCACCCAAATTTCGGACATAACAAAATTAGTTGAAGGCCAGTCTGCTCATTTCGAAGCGAGATTGACTCCAATTACTGATCCTGACCTTAAGGTAGAGTGGTATTACAACGGCAAAAAGTTACCACATGGTCATCGCTACAGAACTTTCCACGATTTCGGTATTGTTATTCTTGACATTTTGTATTGTTATGAAGAGAACTCTGGAGTTTATGAGTGTAGAGCAGTCAACAAGTATGGGGAAGACACTACCAAAGCGACACTTAGGTGTTTGTCTAAGGCCAATCTTATTCTTGAATCGCAATTACCGAAAGGAATGGAAGGTGGTCTTGAGAAGATCCAAACTCTTGAAGATTCGATGATACGCACAAAGGATGAAAAAACAGTTCAGGAAACTGGAAAGGCTCCGATGTTTACAGTCCCGCTTAGCAATCTTGATGGCCTCCGAGAAGGTGAAAGTGCTCACTTTGAAGCTCGTCTCATTCCTACGGACGATCCAAAATTAAAGGTAAAGTTTTTTTGGAAAGAATATATACAATTCTCTGAACATTTAACTTATATTTATAATTAATTTCAGGTCGAATGGTTCTGGAATGGCAAACCTCTGCGAACCGGATCTAGATTCCGCACTTTCTGCGACTTTGGATTTGTTATTTTGGAAATATCGCCCATCTATCCAGAAGATTCAGGAGAATATAGCTGCCGCGCAACAAATGACTACGGTGAAGCAGTGACAACTTGTTCCATGAAGTGTACAGGAAAGCGAAATATAATACTTGAATCTCAACTTCCTAAAGGAATGGAAGGAACAATTGATAAGATCGCTGAGCTCGAAGGTCTTGGTAACGAGCCTGGACAGCCAAGTCCAGATGATGACACCGGAAAGCCACCTGAATTCATCACCACTCCATCAGATCTAACACTATCCGAAAATTGTCTAGCTCACTTTGAATGCAGGCTTCAACCTATTAACGATTCCAGTATGCGAGTCGAATGGTTCCACAATGGAAAGGCTGTATTGGCAGGTTCTAGAGTGAAAACAATTCATGACTTTGGTTTTGTAATTTTGGAAGTAGCCAACTGCTACCAACGAGATTCTGGATTATACACCTGCAAAGCTACCAACAGACATGGAGAAGCAACAGTATCCTGTAAACTTCAAGTACGAGGTCGTCAAGGTATCATTCTTGAGCCACAACTTCCAAGCAACTTTAAATCAGGAACAGAAAGCATCCAGAAGTTAGAAGAATCATTGTACAAAAAGGATGAGATTATGACCGAAGAAGAGACTCCCAATCCACCAAGGTTCACTGTAGAATTGAAAGATATTGAAGTTGAAGAAGCTGGTCCCGCTCACTTTGACTGTCGGGTTGAACCTAAAAATGATTCTTCCATGCGCATTGATTGGTTCCATAATGGCAGACCATTCGCCACAGGATCCCGTGTTCATCAAATCAACGATTTTGGTTTTATCTCTTTGGATCTTTCTTATACTTATGCCAGAGACAGTGGAGAATATGTATGCAGAGCTACCAACAAGTGGGGTTCTGCTACGACGAAAGCTACCATCACTTGCAAGTGTAAGTATAAACGAATCGTCTTTTTATTCAAAAAATATTTCACAGACTTTGCCTAACTTTGCTTTATTTACTTTTTAGCGAAGAAAACGATTGACTTTGACTCTCAGCTGCCAACTGGTATGAGTGGAGAGAAACTAAAAGAACTAGAACGTGGTCCCGTCACCGAAGCTCCAGCAGCAGAACCTCCACGTCAACCTCCACGATTTATTACTCAAATTCAATCAGCTACAGTCGAAGAATCGGAGCCGGTTAGATTCGAGTGTCGCGTGGAGCCAAAAGATGATCCAAACTTACGTATTGAGTGGTATCGGAATGGAAAGATTATTCCAGCAGGACATAGATACAGAACTACGTATGACATGGGATTCGTTTCAATGGATATTTTATACGTATATGCCGAAGATTCTGGTGAATACGTATGCAAAGCAATTAACGATCTTGGAGAGGATACCACTAGAGCATCTGTCTCTTGCAAACGTAATAAACATATTCTTAAACCTTTACATACAATCAACTCTCACTTACATTTATCTAATGTTTACATTTTTTGTTTCAGAACTGCCGAGTATCATTTTGCAGAACCAAGTACCAAAGGGCATGAAAAAATCTGAAGCTCTGATGCAAATGGAAGCGACTATCAAGAAATATACCTCTGAAGTGCATCTTACAGAAGATGATCTCTATGATGCTGATAAGAAGCAACCACCACGATTTGTCACACAGATCCAAAACCAAACTGATCTTGTTGAGATGAACGACTCCAAATTTGAGTGTCAACTTGCACCAGTAGGAGATCCCAATATGAAGGTTGAATGGTTCTTCAATGGCAAGCCGCTACCACATAAGAACAGATTCACACCAATTTATGACTTCGGTTACGTTGCCATGAACTTTGGTTGGGTTTATCCCGAAGACAGCGGCGAATACCTTTGCAGAGCAACAAATCTTTATGGAATGGATGAGACCAGAGCTATAATCAAAACAGCCGGAAAGCCTGGTATAATTTACGAATCTCAATTACCAAAGGGAATGAAGAGTATTGAAAAGATCAGAGAAATGGAAGCTGCCTGGCAAGTGTAAGTACTTTGGAAAAAATTGGAACCATTCTACATTTGAAATGAAATTGTTTTAAAATATATATTGAATATATTTTACAGCGTTCCGGAAGAGGAAGGTGAGGAAGAAAAACCTCGAGCTCCTCCAACGTTTGTGAGCAAACCGGAGCCAGTAACAGTCGAAGAAAGCGATTGGTCCAGATTCTGTTGTCGTGTCACCGGTCATCCGAGACCACGAGTCATGTGGCTGATCAACGGACACACTGTTGTCAATGTAAGCTTGATCAAAATTCATGACATCAAATAATTTTCAAAAATATGGATTGCAAGAAATTAATTGAATTCTGCTGTCTTTCTGAACTAGGGCTCTCGCTATAAGTTAACATACGACGGAATGTACCATCTTGATATTCCAAAAACGAGGCAGTACGACAACGGAAAAATTGAAGTCATAGCAAGAAGCTCAGTTGGCGAAGCTCGTACAGAAACAACTCTAACGGTGAAACCACGCAGTGATGACTACCGTGGAGTCCTTAAAAACTCACCAAGACGTAAGTTTGCAAAGTCCACAACAACTAAAAAGATTTATCTCAAATCGTTTGCAGGATGTATATCTTATATTAGGAAAATTTCAGTTCTGAATCCGATATTACTTTCTCATATTTATTATATATATATTCGTATCCTCGTAAATGGGTACGAATTTAATTTTTAAATATATAAATTGACTGATATTATCCTGCTACGAATAAAATTTTTATTTGGATATCTCTAATTTAAGAAAAACATTGGCACAACTACTACATTAGTACACTAAATACGAGTAATATAAAATATTCGATTCCGTAATTCAACATACATAACGATGCGACACATACATTCTATTCGAGCACAAAAATACTCAAAATCATTTCCACGCTACTATTTCCTAGTTCTTCCCTTTTCCTTTCTTTTTCTCTCGAATCCCTGTCGATAGCTTCTTCCACCGCTCAACGCGCTGCAGCAATCGGAGATCAGAAATTGGCCCACGAAATTCGAGAAATTGACAAAACGCACGCACTGGGACTGTATATATGTAGAGCGACGTATGTCCTACTTTTCTCGCATATTTCGAGGAAAAATTGGCTTCAGGTATGGTTATAGAAATCGCCATTGCATCGTATCATTGTTCACCATGTTTATTAATTGGTAAATATTTCCTTTTTGATATTCAGCCTCTAGTGTTTAAACACATGTCAGTACAAATCACTTTTTTTACTTGTATACATTTCTAATCTATTATTATCTTTGGTCTACAATCTTGCACATCCTATCTTCAATTTGAAGAACAAGCCCCTTGTCTACCGAGTCGGGCTGGCCCATTTCAAGACTATGGAAAGCTCTTTGAATCTCATCTTTGATATAATTTTTGTTTATTCAGGAAAACGTCCAAAAAGAAAGATCTCTCTACACAGACGTTCAAAATTTTTTTATTTTCCTCTGAGTTTCCTTCCAAATCCTGCTTTCTCCATCAAAGAGGCAACTTACACCATAGTAGGCTACACAGTAGATTCTACTACGCTTCGTAGTCAATCAGAAGCAAAGTGGAGGGGAAAAAGCGCTGCCGATTGGTTACAAAGTGTAACCAAACAAAGAAACAGAATCAGAACTAATCAAAAGCGTTCCTTCTCCCCATGTGGGTTCTGATTGTCTACAAAGCGTAGTAGAATCTATTGTGTAGTAGAACTCACTACGATGTAAACTGCCTCAAAAGGTCTTTAAAAAGTGATTAAAGATCCAGATTATTATGTGTTTATTAATGCATCACGAATGAAGTATTGTGTCGTCGTGGCCCTAGTTGTTACAAAATTGTTTATTTCTTTATATAATACTGTGTCTTTCAATAAGATTGAACAGAGAGCATGAGTCAGTATTTTTGTCAAAATTGATAATATGCTAATGTTTTAGAGAATAGCTATTAACGTTTATTTCCTCTAGCGTGGTACGATTATGAACTCACTCAATACCAATCGGAGCGTCAAGATACAGAACTCGAACGTGTATTTGATGAACGTCATCAAACTGTATCTCAAGGTGTTAATATCGCCACTGAGCACTTGGGACAAAAGGTGATCAAAGAGCCCGAAACTGAGTGGCAGAAATCAGTCAAGACCAAAAAGAATGAAGACTATTATAATAAACTGATGAACTTGGAAGAATCACAAATGCTGAAGGAATCAAGACTTAGAGAGCAGTCTCATCAGTTTGCTGTTCCGGGTGATAAGGTAATCAACAACTCGATGGCTAAAGGGATGGCTCAAAAGTATCAAGAGAACTTGTAAGTAACAAATCAGAAAGCTGCAAATCTATTGAACTAATCTATTAAATGTGATGTTCTAATTATCTTCTTTAATTTTAGGGAAAGTCAACCACAGGAAGCAGTACAACCGCCGCCTAAAGGTATCAAGAAACCATTTACCACTCAAGTGGATATCGATACTGAGCGGGTAAAAGGTTCCGGAAAGTATCCACCAGACCCTTCAGAATCAACTGTTCATGGACGTGAAGTTCACGTAGCAAAGCAAAAGCAAACTCAGAAGGAAACCAAAGGTGACCTCGAAATCACGAGGAAGATAACAGCAACTGAAACAACCGAGGTGGAACACAAAGCCAAAACCCAAGAACGAGTGGTTCAAGGTCAAGTAAAACCAGCAAATCCTCCAGTCTTTACTAAAAAAATACAACCATGCAGAGCCTTTGAACAAGAACAAGCTAAATTCGAGGTTGAATTTGATGGAGATCCATTGCCAACCATCAAATGGTACCGCGAAGATTTCCCGATTACAAACTCCGCTGACCTCCAGATTTACACTTTTAGTACCAAATCAGTACTGATTGTTCGTCAAGTCTTCATGGAAGATTCTGGTGTATTCTCTGTTATCGCAGAAAATCGAGGAGGAAAAGCTAAATGCAGCGCAAATCTAGTGGTTGAAGAGAGAAGAAGGCAGCCAGGAAGAGGAGGAGTTGTACCACCTAGTTTCCTCTCCACTATTCAGAGTACCACTGTCAAAAGTGGTCAGTTAGCAAGATTTGATGCCAAAGTTTCTGGAACGAAACCTCTCGATGTTTATTGGTTAAAGGTAATTTGATTTTAAAAAAGTAGCATCTCTTGATGGAAGGTTCTAGGTATTAGGAAACAAATCCTTCATTAAATGGTGACCTTTTCGTTACAGAATGGAAAGAAAATTGTAGCTGATATTCGTTACAAGACTTTAGAGGAGGATAATACATACACTCTTCTGATTCTTGAAAGCGTATCAGAAGACACTGCGAAATACGAATGTGTAGCGATAAACAGTGCAGGTGAGGCACGTTGTGATGCTGAATGTACTGTTCAAGGACCTCAGTCACCTGCAAAAACGGCAAAACCATCGACTCCCGGCGTGGAGAAAGCACCAACTGTTTCCGAACCGCTTAAGGATCAGACTATAAAGGAAGGAACGTCTGTTGCCTTTGCTTGCCGAATCACAGGAAAACCAACTCCTACCATTCAGTGGAAAAAGGGAGACAAGGTAACTTAAATTTTCTTTAGATAATGTTAGTGCCCTGCACAAATTCCTTCCCCTGTGAAGTTGGGTGATTATACGATTTCAATGTGAAATCATGTTATCACCTATGGAAACTTCACAGGGAAAGGCATTTATGCAAGGCAATCTACCTGTTGTTTAATCTACTTCTCGTTCTAATACTAAATTAATTATGTTGAACAGGTTATCAAACCATCAAAATACTTCCAAATGCAAAAGGAAGTTGATCTCTGTACTTTAAGAATTTCCGAGGCATTCCCTGAGGATGAGGGTGTTTATAAATGTATTGCTAAAAACCCTGCAGGAGAAGTAACCACATCTGCGAACCTCAGGGTTCTCGGTATGTATTACGAATAATCAAGCTATTATTATTCTATTTCATCCTTTTACAAGATTTTCCAGATTTTTTAACAGAATCTTATTTTGATTTTTTTTTGTTAATGGTTTCTAATCAATTTTTTTTATTGTTGCAGCTCCTGATTCTGCAGACGTTTTACCAAAGTTAACACCGCTTAAGGATCAAATTGTTCTAGAGGGTCAACCAGCTCAGTTTAAGACGCAAGTGACTCCACCTAAAGTTAAACCCACTATTCAATGGTACCGTGAAGGTGCTCTCATTCCACAGTCGCCAGATTTTCAGGTGAGATATATCGATTATCTACATCTATATAAAACTCTTAAAAATTCCGAAAAAATTTCTACTAGCAATATTATACTTTTAATCAAACTCTGAATTTGAATTCTGTACTCTTTTTCTGAATAAAAATAACAATGTACATTTTTTATTCTGGCGGAGACAATTTCTCATGAACTAATGGTGGTCGTGCGATGAAACTTATAGATAAAAAAGATATACTCGTAGGTGTACTCGTATTCTACGAGTCTTGTAAATTTCATTGTGGGACCACCATTCATTCATGAGAAAGAAAATAAAACATAAGGTCCTGTAAAACGAAAAGAGAAGCACACAACG
>JAUEJJ010000017.1:10152930-10174982 GCA_032164275.1 Synergus coniferae | reverse complement strand
AAAGTAAAAAATTCTTATCAGCTGACATGGAAATAATTTAAGCTGTCTATTGTTTTAAAACTTGTATTTTAAAATTTGTACACCTGTTTGCAGATGATACACGAAGGAAACAATGCAGTACTGCTGATCGCAACAACCTACGAAGAAGACACTGGCACCTTCACCTGTCGAGCAACGACTTCCGCTGGCACTGTAGAAACCTCGGCCAAGCTCATCGTCAAAAGTAAGAACTGAATTTAAATTTACTCGCTAATTCAGTCTCAAGTGTAATACCTGTTCTTAAAAATTGACCTACCATCCTGGTTCTTTTTCAATGAAACCAGCAGTCAGGTTTACCAAGAGCTAAACACCAATCCCTTCATCGCATTACCATTTTCTGCGATCTACCGTTGTGTAACGATTCGCCGCTTTCCTAACATAAATCTCTCGTTTCATCCTAACCACTGGAGCGAGCCGGGCAGTTTTTACTAACACGTTGGTTTAAGTTGTTCAGCACACGTGTGCGTGCAAAAACGTCAAGTACCTTAGAGCAGACGGCAAAAATCCCTGAACGGCATAATGATTCAACGAAGGTGGTGCTAAATGATCTCGATGCGAAAACGAACGAATCCATCGTCGTATTTTAAAAACCTCGCGAAATACCAAAACATGACGTACTCCTGAAGGAAAATTTTCACAATATGAGGTGCACATTCAGCAAAATATAGCGAGACTTTAAATTACCTTCAGTTTTACTTTGTTAGTATTTCTAAGGTTTGTGATGCAATCGAACGAATAAAATGAGTCAATCGAGACAATATTCTCGAAATAAGAATGAATTATTGAAAATTGTTACATTCTGAACGACAGAAACTTCGAATGAAACATCCAACAAATCAACATATTTATTTAAGAAACGCATTTGTTTAATCGCTCATGTTGTTTTCACACTTTATTATACTGTATAGTCACACTGGCATACTTAGTTAAACCCCTTATCTTCTAACGTTTACTAATTATTTATTATTGTACAATGGAAAGTCTAATAAAAAGTATTGGAAATACCACAGTTTAGTTTGTTATCCGAAAAAGTATTTAAATCGAGAACTGTCTTTTGATAAAAATCAACAAGATAATAGTCAACAAGATAGAAATCACAAGATTCGTGTCTCAGTAGGTCGTAAAGGTGTCTTGTTAAATGGTCTTTCAAGTTCCATTTAGTTTGCACAATTCATAAAATTGGCACATAAGTTAGGTTTTCGTCAAATTTGCTTTGAGTGCGTGTTATACATGATGTACATGTATTTCAATCGCCTATCCTCTTCCAGCCTTCGCAATACATCAGAGCAAAGCCAACAAAGCATAAACAATTTCATACATTCCTGTGCGTTCTTAACTTCTTAGAGCTTGGTATCAAGAAAGAGCACAAGATACTTCACGCTAACGTGCCGTGTGCACTCGGCTAGGCTTCTTATGCTATTTCTGCGTACGTGACGTGTATTACATTACGCGCTATATTTGGAGCGGTAGGGATTCCACCCAGGCCATCTTTTCGTGGGATCCCTTCTCAAAATCCTAATGGTTCTTAAATACTACTTTCCCAGATACCTCTTGGCTCATTGGCCAAATGAACAGCAAGATATCTCTTATATTTTCAATTTGTGTAAATATCTTCATGGTGACTAAAGATTAAAGACTAATTGTGTGTTGTAAAGTCTTCCATTTTCTACATTTGAGGAAAGATTAATGTATTTCTATGAATGTATTCCTATTAATAAGCATTGGCTAAATTTAAAAAAATCATCCTTTGATGATTAATCTGGGGCAAGAGAAGGATGCCTCCCTTTTTCACGGTCAGATCTGAATCACCAACGACTCGACCACCTGACACATCTGTGGAATTCAATGACAAAGATGCCAAGGTATCGTCTCGCCGTCTGACAAATAAAAACAAGCTGAATCACTCATAGAGACCCCTTTTCACCTAACCACCTCCCCGTCACCTTTGCAAATTACGATGAGGGGCCGAACACCGATCGCTATTTCAGCCAGCTCAGCTACTGATGATTCAGCGTGCCTGAAATATCATCTAAGAGTCAGCGTACTCTGGAAACTCTTGGCGTATTTCTGGTCACTGCTTTCAAGACGGCAATTCGTTGCAGAGGGGTTGGAACAACGGATAAAAAGAGATTAAATATGAGGAAAAAAGGAGACTGATAAAAAAAAAAGGAGGCTGATAAGAAAAAAAGTTAGATGAGGAGAAAGGTTTTGTTTATTCGCAATAGTCAGTTATAAGTTCTCCGATGTTCAATAAATTGATTTTTTTACAAAAGTCTCATGAGCTACTGTTGATTACTTCACTTAAAAGTAAGAATGAAGTTTTGCGCATATTTGCAATCCAAGAACTTCACGGTTTCCGTGCAGAAACCCTTCGTGAAAAATTATACAGATCTCGCGTGCAGAAACAAGATCTGTGAACTCGTTCCGTAACTCGTTACGCTGATAGTCAAAAACAAAGAACGATGTGCTTGTTAAGGTTGTGGAATGTTCAGCTAGCAGCACAAACTGGTTTTCATTAAACCACTACAACGTTCCGATGTCTAGATTTTATGAGAAGATTCATTCGTGGACGGAAATCGAGATTTTTGAGTAAAATATCACTTAAAAATTTGCACCACCTTCGTAACGGTTTCTTCGAGATTGAAGATTTGCATGTCCTGTTCAAAACTGGCCGCTCTTGGATCAAACGTGAAATTAGTGAAACTAACAAGAATTGAGAGACTGGCAAGAATCTTTAGGAACTTGAAATCTTCTTGTAGGCTGTTTTTTTTTCTTTTTCGCGCCTTGAGGCTTGAAACAGTCTGATCCAAGGCGGCCATATGAACTGTCAAAACCGGCAAAACTTCTTTTTATCACTGATCATCCCGAGAGCACTATTTATTTCCGCTTTTATTTTTTTTATTTTTATCGAAATTGCTTCTTTTTTACTTGTATAAATCACTTTTCGACACAAATTTGTGAAAGATGCACTGACAAAGATCACTACTTGCAAAAAAAGAACCAACACTTTGGAACGCACACACTCCTCGACCTCCAGTGAGTAACTATGGCAGTGGATAGACGAAGTAAGAGGTGGAGGTGAACCAAGTGATGTCATGCAAGCGTGAGACTCCCCCCCACATACAGGTCTTCTTCTTAGGCGTGCTCCTACAACTACCCTTCCCCCATCAATATATTTTAAATAGTTTTAATTTTATTTTTAAGGATTTCAAACGAATTTTAAAAATCTCAATTGGGTTGATTTATTTTTGGATTTTTAAAAATTGCTAAAAAATTAGATTTAAAACTATTTTTAAAAACTGAAAAACAAATTAAAGAAATTCGCGAGCAATTTCAAAATATCTTTTTAAAGAATCCTCTGGACAACTTTATGACGTCCTGCAAAAATTTGTTTTGCCTGAAAATCATTTTTAAAATAACGGATCCATTTTAAAACTTGATATTTTTAACACTTGCTAAGCAATTACTATTAAATACTCTCGAAATAAAAAAATCCTTCCAATAATGAATGTAATACTCCAACATTTTTTCTCGCGAATTGAGATTGATTTATGATATGTTGATCGGAAGTAACTGTTTAAATGATTTACAACACTTAAGTAAAGAACTTAATCAAAGTTGAGCCACCGAACTGTCACCCGCCTTTCTTCAGCTGATGATTGACAGACATGTCGTTTTTCATAGTCGTTTTTCACAGCACGACTATTTTTGCAATTATTTAACCCTGTGCCCGACTCTTTTTAAAAATAAACTGGCAGGAGGCACAGGTCGTTGTGCGTGCTTTTACACTTCGGACGAGTGCCTCTTTTTAAGTTGAACGACAAGTAAACAAATGAAGTTACTTTCACAGAAATTAGAATTTGAATTTAACTTTTTTTTTTAATTCTGGTAGAATTATATTCAGAGCTTTCCAAAAGAAAATAAATCTCATATATTAGGTCTATATTTTTACAAGTACGATAAATGTTTGGTTTTCTATGTAACAAACGTTTTAAATGAATATTTCAACAAAATAATAACATTTATTTTAAAAAATTTTCTGCTTTGCAGTAACTTTGGAAGTGACCCAAATAAAATTTTTCAAGTGTACATGTGCATTTAAAAAAAGATATCCAACATCACTTTTCAATCAACACTTTTATAAAAAAAAATGAAATCATTTTCTTTTCTTAAATTTTGCGTTGCAAATTCTCAAATCAAACGAATTCCCGAAATTTAAAATCATCGAAATTTAAAAATCCCCACAACATTTAACTTCGGGAATTTCAAATTTCGATTTTGGGAGAGACCGTTGGAAACTTTCCAATCAAGGAGTCTAATTAAAATTTAATTATATAATTTAAAACGATATTAAATTCAAATGATTGAATTTCGATATTTATGTCCTCATCACAAGAATGACCTTGAATCCTAGAACCTTAATTTGGAAAAATGACTCATAGAATCACTTGGCTAATCGTCATCTCTTAAATAACAATTTTGTTCTAGAACTAGGGAAAAAATTTATAAGGAATCGTCTCGCGATGCCTTGTCTAGTAAAGATAAACATCAGATCGTTCTACAGATTGGCTTCGAACCAAACTTCTTGTACTCGTTGCACACAACATAAATTTTATAAAGCTATAAGTCTCTCCGCCTTGTGGTGTGAAAATTTATAAGACTCGCAAACTCATTTTATATGTCTTCCCAAGAGAGCGAAGAGCGCAATAATTTATATTAATGCCAGGCTGGGTCTTGTGCCAAGTACCAAAAATGGTGGTTAAGCGGAAATTTAATCTCAAAATAATCTTGAACTGATTTTCAGATGAAATGGGATAAACAATCTTGTAATCGCTATGACTCAACAGTTACCGAAAGATATAGTAGTATTATGTGAGGAAATTAATTCCGAATAAATCTGTTTCAAATTTATATGGTTTCGTGCACTAATCTTCATCACTAAAAATATAAAATTCTTATCCGTGTTGGACTCGGTCGAGGTCAACATCTCGATATATCTTTGAATAATATTGGGTAATCGAATTACGTCATTGCGAAAGTCCCCTGCTACTGATCTCATTCTCAGGATACCAACCAACGGTTTAATAAGAATGTTTACGATTCCGAAAACAAAAACTCGTTGTCCAATTTATATCGGGCGTGCGATTTTAACGCGAACGTATGCCAAATTGTAACTTGAAGTTTAATAATTTTATTTTAATCTCAAAAACAATCCTGTCATAAAAACTGCTTCTATAGACTGAAAGGCTCGGAGTGATTTTTTAAATTACTTAAAAGTCTTGAAAATTTTATGAAATAGATGAAGAGAGAATGTGGCATTAGATTTCCAGATTGCGAGAATCTATTTTCGATTAATCGCAACCTCTTTTTTATGATAAGACCAAAGATCATCTATTGCATTCTTTATCTGCTCTAAGCTATTGTCGTTCAGAATTTTAAATAAACATATTTACTTTTACTATTTTTAGAATTTTTTTCAGACGATTATTTAATATCCTAATATTCTCATAGGTCATATTTAATATTAATATTTGCAGCGATTTTTCAGCATGCTGATTACAATTATTTTAATTCTGCCGAAATTAAGCAATCACATTTAGGAAGCCAGCAATCTTTTTCAGCATGTGACCTAACAATTGAGTGTTTCATCATGTTTCCGCGATGTCGTCTGAGTGCCAATACTTGTTATCTCAACAGTAATTGATTAAAAACGTCGAAATTTGTTGACGTCTTTGCAGAAAGAAGAGGCGTTTATTATGAAGCAGCAGTGCCCGAAGATTCTACAGGACCTAGTGCCAAGACTGGCAAAAAACCAAGTATTGGTACATCTGTGGGAGGTTTGATAGAGCGGAGACCATCGAAAGATATTCCTAGGGATGCAATAGAATATGACGAAGAAGGGCTTCCTTTAGGTACGCCACTTCAGCCTGGCGATGAGACTTTGCCTTGGAGAAAAGGTCGTGTTCTTCATCGACCACGACCGACAAGCATTACGCCTTGGCGGAAAACGAAACCAAGATCACGAGACGTATCATTGGACAAGAAAATGAAAATAGCAGACGTAGAAATGGTGAAGCCATGGACTGAGGAAGAAGTAGTCTTGAAAAAGGCTCCTCAAGTCATCAAAGAGATACCCAAGGAAACATTGGAAGGCGTCGAACTGAAACCGGCGAAAACTGAGAAGAGAGAGATAAGGAGAGAGAGTATTCAACATGTAGAACTCAAACCCATTCCAAAGGAAGCAACACTAGATGAAGTCGTTTTGCAAAGATTGTTAGCTGATGAAACTACTAGTCGAGAACAGTACCTTGAAGAGGAGGACACAACACTTTTGGGTGTAACTTCCAAGACTGAAATTACTCTTAGGAAACCGAGGAAAGAAGTCCCTGAGGTGGAAGAAGTGACTGAAGAAACTGAGAAAGTGAAACCGTGGACTGCAGAAAAGATTACATTGAAGAAAACAAAATCTGAGAGGAAAGAAATTCCTAGGGAAACGATAGAGGAAGTAGATTTGAAACCTGTTAAGCCTGAAAGAAGAGATATTCAAAAACCTAGTTTAGAGCAGGTCGATCTCAAACCGGTTATAAAGGATGAGAAGACAGTTGTTAAAGAGACAATTGTCAGAAAAGAAGATTATGTTGAAGAAGAAGATACCACATTATTGGATGTGTCTAGACAAGTTGATGTTACCAAGAAAACTGTAAAGAAAATCCCTGAAGAAGAAAAGCCTGATCAACCTAAGCCATGGACTGAGGAACAAATTACCTTGAAAAGGGCTAAGCCTCAAAAGAAAGCAATTCCAAAGGAAACTTTAGAAGAAGTTGCATTGAAACCTGCTAAACCTGAGAGGAAAGATATTGCTAAACCTTCTCTTGAACAAGTTAGTCTAAAACCTGTTACTAAGGACCAGAAAACTGTTGTAACAGAAATAACATTGCAGAAAGGTGATTATGTTGAGGAAGAAGATACTACATTACTGGAAGTATCTAGAGAGGTTGATGTAACAAAACGACCTATCAAGAAAGTTGTAATTGAAGAAAAGCCTGATCAACCCAAGCCATGGACAGAAGAACAAGTTACTTTAAAGAAGGCTAAACCACAAAAGAAAGAAATTCCTAAAGAAACACTTGAAGGAGTTGAATTGAAACCTTCTAGACCAGAAAAGAAAGAAGTTGCAAAACCTACTCTGGAACAAGTTAGCCTTAAGTCAGTTACAAAGGATCAGAAAGCGGTAGTACAAGAAATCACAGAAGAAAATGGACAATATGTTGAGGAAGAAGATACTACATTACTGGAAGTATCTAGAGAGGTTGGTGTAACAAAACGACCTATCAAGAAAGTTGTAATTGAAGAAAGGCCTGATCAACCCAAGCCATGGACAGAAGAACAAGTTACTTTAAAGAAGGCTAAACCACAAAAGAAAGACATTCCTAAAGAAACACTTGAAGGAGTTGAATTGAAACCTTCCAGACCAGAAAAGAAAGAAGTTGTAAAACCTACTCTGGAACAAGTTAGCCTTAAGTCAGTTACAAAGGATCAGAAAGTGGTAGTACAGGAAATCACAGAAGAAAAGGGACAATATGTTGAGGAAGAAGATACTACATTGCTGGAAGTATCTAGAGAAACTGATGTCACTCGGCGTTCTATTAAAAAATTACCACAAGAAGAAAAACCGAAACCTTGGACCGAGGAGAAAATAACCCTGAAAAGATCAAAGGTAGAACAAAAGGAAATACCAAAAGAAGTTTTAGAAGAAGTTGAATTGAAGCCATCCAGACCAGTACAAAAAGATATTGAGAAACCTACTCTTGAGCAAGTGGATCTGAAGCCTACAACTAGAGACATTAAAGTAATCGGTCGAAAACCTAAGCAAGAAATAGGTGAATATGTGGAAGAAGAAGACAATGCGACACTGGTTGTTATCAAAGATACAGATTTAGTTCAACGTAAAGTTGAAAAAGTTCCAGAAGAAGGGAAACCTCAGTCAAAACCGTGGACTGAAGAGAAAGTGACTCTGAAAAAATCAAAACCGGAAAAGAAAGAAATACCAAAGGAAACAATTCAGGAAGTTGATCTAAAACCAACTAGGCCTCAGAAGAAAGATATTTTGAAACCTTCTCGAGAACAAGTCGATTTGAAACCATTCATGAAGGTGGATGAGAAATTGACGACAGAATATGTTAAAAACGAAGACTCTGGAGGAACTGTTGGCAAAGTTCCAAAAGATGAAAAGCCTGAGCAACCAAAACCTTGGACAGAAGAAAAGATCACTTTGAAAAAAGCTAAACCTGAAAGAAAAGAAGTTCCAGAGGAGACTGTTCAACAGATTCAGTTGAAACCTACAAGACCTCAAAAACCAACTATCAGAAAAACGAGCACAGAACAAGTTGAACAGGAGGATACCAGTACACTGATTGTTTCTGAAGAAAGAGATGTAACACTTAAAGTGACTAAGAAACCTACGAAAGATGAAAAACCTGAACAGCCTCTTCCTTGGACGCAAGAGAAAATTACATTGAAGAGAGCCAAGCCTGAAAAGAAAGAGTTGCCAAAGGAGCAAATAGAGGATGTTCAATTGAAACCAGTTAAGCCAGAGAAAGCTACAGTTTCAACTGAAAAACGACCATATTCAGAGCAGAAAGATACAACTTTGTTGGAGGTAAAATCTGACTTGGAAGTAATAACTATCGAGATGGAAAAAGAAGTCGTCGAGGAAGAAAAAGTTCAAGAAACGGCAGTTTCCTGGCGACGAGGTAAGAAGAAACCAATTGAAAAGGTACCATATCACGAGGAAGAGGATAAACAAATTCTTGAAGTTGATCAAACGGAAAAGACAACTACCGAATTGGTCTTGAAACCAAAGTTGGTACCAGAAGAAAAGCCTGAAGAAGAGAAGCCAACAGAACAAGCTGCGCTTCCATGGTTACGAGGAAAGAAGGTCCAAAAGAAAGAAATTCAGGTAGAGGAAAAAATTGAAGATATTAGGTCCGTCACGCTCAAACCTACGAAACGTGGTCCAAGACCTGAAGAACGCAAGGATACTGAAGAAGTAATATTAAAACCTGTTAGACGTATGCCAAAAGAAGAAGAATCTGAAGAACAAATTCAGTTGAAACCTATTCCGAAGCCTAAACCTGAAGAAACAGAACATTTAGAAATTAAATTAAAACCTTTCAAGAAAGACAAACCTGAAGAAAAGGTAAGTGTTGAAATTCAATTGAAGCCGTTTGAAAAGGAAAAACCTGAAGAAAAGAAGAAGGCTGAGATTACACTTAAACCTTTTGAAAAAGTGAAGCCAGAACAGCCAGAAAAAGTAGAAGTAACTCTGAAACCATTTGAAAAGGAAAAACCAAAACCTGCTTCGGTAGAAGAAGTACCTGAGGAAGTAAAACCAACAGAAGTTACAGAAGTGCCATGGCGACGAGGACCGAAGAAAGTAATGACAAAACCTGGAGAAGAGGAACAAGAGAAGATCTTACCGGAAGAAGAAAAGCCTGCTGAGAAAGCTCCATGGCGAAAGAAAAAGACAATCGAAAAGGTACAAATTGAAGAAAAAATAGAAGACTTCAGTGCAGTTTCTCTAAAGCCAGTGAGACGAGGAAAGAAACCGGAAGAACAAATTGAAAAGGAAGAAGTTGTACTAAAACCTGCCAAAAAGACTCCAAAAGAAGCAGAAACAGTAGAAGAAATAGAATTGAAGCCTGTCGAGAAACCTGAACAACCTAAAGAAGAGATTATTGAAGAAAAAACTGAAACAATTTGGAAGCGAGGAAAGAAAAAACCGATAAGAAAAGAAGAAGAGGTACAAGAAAAAATAGAGGAACTTGTAGAGGATGTTACAATAGAAGATAAAGAAGAAGTTTCAGAAGTATCCTGGCGTAAGAAACCAGTAGAGAAAAAATTGAAAGATGTTCAAAGAGAAACAGAAGTTGAGGATATCACAAAAGTAGTATTGAAGACAACGAAACGTGGAAAGAAACCTGAAGAACGAAATGATAAGGAAGAGATTATTTTGAAGCCAGTCAAACGACTACCTAAAAAGGAAGAGACAAGTGAAGAAATAAGTTTGAAACCTGTCAGAAAGGAAGCTCCGGAAAAACCACAGGAACAGCCACAGGTTATTACAGAAGTAATAACAGAAACAACGGAAACAGAGACAATCATAAAGCAAGAAGAAATTGAAGATATTAAATCCATTTCTTTAAAACCAGTAAAGAGAAGGCCGAAACCTGAAGAGAAAGAAGATGTTCCTATTGAAGAAAAACCAGAAGAGAAAACTGAATTGCCATGGAAACGAGGAAGGAAACCAAAGAAGGTTGACAAAACGACTGCAGAGATAACGACAGAGGTGGTTGAAGAATCTAAACTAGAAATAAAGCCAGAAAAGGTTCCTGAAGTACCTGAAGAAAAGAAACCTGAAGAAGCCTCAGAGTTACCATGGAAACGAGGAAGGAAACCTAAGGTTGAAAAAACTACTGCAGAGATAACAACAGAAGTGGTTGAAGAATCTAAACTAGAAATAAAGCCAGAGAAGGTTTCTGAAGTATCTGAAGAAAAGAAACCTGAAGAAGTCTCAGAGTTACCATGGAAGCGAGGAAAAAAACCAAAGAAGGTTGAACAGACAACTGCAGAGATAACAACAGAAGTAGTTGAAGAATCTAAACTAGAAATAAAGCCAGAGAAGGTTCCTGAAGTACCTGAAGAAAAGAAACCTGAAGAAGTCTCAGAGTTACCATGGAAGCGAGGAAAAAAACCAAAGAAGGTCGAAAAAACGACTGAAGAAGTAACAACAGAGGTGGTTGAAGAATCTAAACTAGAAATAAAGCCAGAAAAGGTTCCTGAAGTACCTGAAGAAAAGAAACCTGAAGAAGTCTCAGAGTTACCATGGAAACGAGGAAGGAAACCAAAGGTTGAAAAAACGACTGCAGAGATAACAACAGAAGTGGTTGAAGAATCTAAACTAGAAATAAAGCCAGAGATGGTTCCTGAAGTACCTAAGGAAAAGAAACCTGAAGAGGTTTCAGAGTTACCATGGAGACGAGGAAAGAAACCAAAGACGGTTGAAAAAACGACTGCAGAGATAACAACAGAAGTGGTTGAAGAATCTAAACTGGAAATAAAGCCACAGAAGGTTCCGGAAGTACCCGAGGAACAGAAACCTGAAGAGGTTTCAGAGTTGCCATGGAAACGAGGAAAGAAACCGAAAAAGCAAGAGGAAAAGCCAACACCAGAAATTTCCCCGGCTGAAATTCCTCAAGAGAAGCCAGAGGAAAAAGAACAATTACCTTGGAGGCAAGAGAAGAAGACAAAACCGGAAGAGAAAGTAGAAGTCGAAGACTTCACTGCTGTAACATTACAGAAGACGAAACGTGTAATAAAACCAGAAGTAAAAGAAGATCGAGAGGAAGTGACTTTGAAACCGGTTAAACGTTTACCAAAGGAAGAAGAAATTAAAGAGGAAGTCACTTTGAAGCCTGTTAAACGCTTGCCAAAAGAAGAAGGAGCTAAAGAGGAAGTAAATTTGAAACCGGTGAAACGTTTGCCAAAGGAAGAAGAAGCTAAAGAGGAGATTAAACTGAAACCTTTCAAGAAAGAAAAATTGAAACCAGAAGAAAAAGAAGAAATAGTCTTGAAACCAGTTAAACCTAAGAAATCTGAAGAAGTTGTGAAAGACGAGATTGAATTGAAACCTGTAACTAAGAAAGATAAGCCAGAAGAAGCACCACAACCGGAAGTTATTGAAGAAAAACCGGACGAGAAAACAGAATTGCCCTGGATTCGAGGTAAAAAGAAACCTGAGAAAGTACCTGAACAGGTACAAGAACAACCAAAAGAAGAAAAGCCTGAGGAAACTGCAACTATGCCATGGAGGAAACCTAAGAAACCATCTAAGAAAGTTGTTGAATTTAATGAAGATGTTACTGTTGTTCCTATTGATCAAGAGGAGATGGTAACTGAAGTAACCGAAACAATGGAAGAACTAGAAACCCTTGTATCAGAAAAAGTTCCTGAAGAAAAACTAGAACAGAAAGAAGAAGTTCCTTGGATTCGCGGTAAAAAGAAAGGAAAACAGATAAAACCGAAATCTGAACAACCTGAAGAGTTAACTGACGAACTAATATCAGATGACGAAACTATGATTGATAAAGCAGAAATTACTGTGAAGAAAACTAAAGATCTAAAACCTGAGGAAGAAAAGTCTGAAGAAATCTTATTAAAACCTACAAAACGAGTTAAACCAAAGGAGGTTCCCGAAGAAAAAGAAGAAATTATATTGAAACCAATTCCAAGGAAAGTAAAAGAAATGGATACACCAGAAGAAATTACGTTGAAACCGATAAAGAAGGACAAACCCAAAAAGGAAAAAATACCAGAGGAAATCCTCAAACCTATCTCTCTTCCTGAAGAAGAAACTGAAGAAATAACTGAAGAAACAAAATTCGATCTCGTGAGAAAGGAGAAAAAACCGAAAAAGAAAGAAAAGCCCCAAGAAATAGTCGAAATGCCAGAAGAAGTTGTGGAAATACCTAAAGAACTTGTCCCTGAAGTTGTAGAAGTGAGCGAAAGTGTCACAGAGGAGACTGTGACGTCATCAGAAGACGTTAAGATTCAGAAGAAACGCAAGACAGTGAAAATTAATGCTACACCTACAGAAATCACAGAAGTTGAAGACGTACAACAAGAAAATCTTGAAATTACTGCCGAAGCAAAGAAACAAGAGAAACCTAAACGAAAAACACGAACTCAAGTTGAAATTTCAATTACTGACAAAGAGAAAAAGATTGCCCCTAGGTTTATCCAGAAATTACAACCAGTAATAGTCGAAGCTGATAAGCCAGCGAAATTCATATGCACCGTGATTGGAACTCCCTTCCCACAGATAGCTTGGTACCGAAATGAACAAGAACTTCACGCCAGCGAGAAGTACGAAATGAACATTGTGGAAACTACTGCTACCTTGGAAATAACGAACGTCAAGGAAGAAGATGTTGGCATGTATTCCTGCAGGGCTTCAAATCCTGCCGGAGTCGCTACATCCACTGTCAACCTTGTCATATTTGGTACCGTGATAATTTTCAATTTAGAGATTTGTTCCTGTGTGTTATGTGCTACAATTCCGCATGATAATTTTTAATTTTTGCAGTATTTCAGCTCTCATCAGAATCTTTTGAATTTAGCTAGCTAAGCTAGCTACACCTAATAATGATAATTTGAATTATTGTTTTTTGTGAATTTCTTTTAACACTGTTTCTTTTTCATTTTCCACTAGATATTTAACCAACTATGTTTTTCTTCAGAAAAAGAAGAAGAAGGTACTGCTCCACACTTCGTGACACCCATCAAGCCTTTAATGGTAGACGAACACAAGCCAGCAGTACTTGAATGTGTTGTGACTGGTAAGCCAGCACCTGAAGTCAAATGGTACCGTGGTGAGAAAGAAGTAAAGCCAAAGCGAGGAAAAACTGAAATAATTTTCAAACCTGAAACTGGAGAAGCTAAGTTGATGATCCTTGAGCCTACACCTGCAGATGAGACAATTTATCGAGTACGAGCTGTTAATAAGTTTGGAAGGGCTGAGTGCAGAGCAAATCTCCTTATTAGCAATGCAGCTGTTGTATCAAAACCAGAAGTTATGCAAGCTCCAAAGATCACAAGGCCACTGCCAGCTTTAGTGGCACAGACTGGAAAACCTCTAACTCTTGTTGCGGAGTTTGAAAGTATTCCAAAGCCAGAAGTTAAGTGGTTTAAAAATGGTCTAGAAATTGCACCAACTGACGATACAGTTGTTAAACTATATGAGAATACAGCAGAACTGGTTATTCCTGATGCTACTAAGAAAGACAGTGGAAAATACGAAATAAGAGTACAGAATCCGGTTGGTGAAGCTAGAAGCTCAGGTTCAGTCACTGTCAAGGACAAAGTGGAGGATACTTCTGAAGAAGTCAAAGCACCCAGATTTATACAACCCATTCAACCTCAAGTTGTTGCAGAGGGAGAAGTTGTTATCATGGAAAGTGTAGTAGAATCTTATCCTATTGCATCATTCCAATGGTTCCATGATAATCAACCTTTACAGGTAGGAATCTATCTAATAAGTCTTTTTACCCCAAATGTCTTCAAATGCTTCAATAATTCTTGAAATATTTTGTTGCAGACTACTCACGAAATGAGAATCGTCACTAAAGAAAATCGATCAGTTTTGCTGATTAGGGAAATCGTGCCAGAGTATGCAGGAACTTACACCTGTCGGGCAGAAAATGTGATTGGTTCTGTGACATGCACAGCTACCATAAATATTCTAGACATTCCTTGGGAGGAAACAGTTGAGCAAATTTCTCCAACTTTTGTCAAGAGACTGTCCCCTGTGAGAGTGATGGATGGGGAAAATGTGAATCTTACTTGTGTTGTGCAAGGAAAACCTATTCCGAAAGTGGAATGGTATCACGAGAATAAGCCAATTCATGAAGGGAAGCAGATCACGATTTTACAAGATACAGAAGGTGTGTGCAGTTTAGCCATCACAGAAGTATTCCCAGAAGATGCTGGGGAATATACTTGTCGTGCTGTAAATCCTGTTGGTGAAGCTATTTGTTCGGCATCATTAGTTGTGGAAGGTGTGTGAAATTAAGCTTAGTATTGATTCAAATTTTACTTTTTACTACTAACTACTACTTTTTAGTACTAATTACTACTTCATACTCAATCTGTTCTTCCTTTTAGCTTATGAGTATGTACCAGATTCTGAAATTGCTTCATCGGCAATAGCGACATCCCTCATTACAGGACAAAGTGGTTCAGAGGAAGATCTTTTGTCTCCAAAGGTGCTTATCAATCAAGCATTATTTATTTTTATTTCAAATTTAAAACACTTCAAACACAAAAACTTAAATTATTTCTTAATTTCATTTCTAGGAGGGACCTCTATTTGATACTGACACGGAAGAATCCGCGCCAGAGATTGTCAAAAAGCTTCCTCAGTTAATTCCTACTAAAGATGGTGAACTAACTAGGTAAATCCTTTTTTAACTATCTCTCTTCACTCATTGGTTGGATTTGTATACGGGTGCATGACATTTTAATCTTACTAAATCCTAATACAGTACAACTAATGGTTCCCGATATTTTTTAGATTGGAAGTTAAAGTAAAAGGAAAACCGAAACCACAAGGAAAATGGTTTAAGCATGGTGTAGAAATCATTCCTTCACAAGAATTCCAAATCGAGGAACTAGAAGACGGGACGTCTGTATTAACGATTGCCGAAACATATCCAGACGACACGGGTGAAATTGTTTTTGAAGCACTCAATCCACTCGGTGTATCGACAACGACTACTTACTTATCAGTAAAAGGTAAACAATTTATGAAGCCAAAAATAAGGTCAAATCAGACCAAGATAAAGCTTAAATCATTTTACTGTATAATTCATATTATGTTTTCATCAATTCTAATGCAATCTCGAGTAATTTTCAGTTCCAAGAGGAGGAGTCTGCGAACCTTGATCGAACCTTTTCGAAACCTCATTCCTTTTCATTCCCACTTTCTATTATCTACATTAAACACTAACACCAAAGCAATCGCTACGCTATACTTACAGATTTATTCAGATAACGCGTAATTGATTGGATCGGTCGCATAATTCCAAATGAAATTGACCATTTTCTAATGAAGAATTTGATTTTTAACCACAGGTATCGTTGGAACAAAGGAATATAGAAAACCATCATGGGTTACGCAGATGGAAGAAATGCAGGAGGCTCTTCGAGGTAAGCACGAATTTTTGGATTCGTGTGCGCTAAGTGTGCAAGCATGTGCATTTTCGAGTGATAGTCTAGACGAACACACGGCTGGAGATGAAGGGTCTTCCCAAAGGGACAGCTCTACAATAATCAGCGAATTTTCATCCACAAAAACTCTGATGAACATTGAAGATTCTTCGTCACGTAACAGTATTCGAGAATTTTTCCTACCTAGAAATTACTCCAATGAATTTCAGGAAGAAATTACATATTCTGAAACTAAATCTTTTACTAAAGTCTTTAAGCTAGAAGCTACAGATGAATTTTCTCGGGATAGTAAGGATTCATGGTTGCGACCAACAACAATTCCTAGAATAGAATCTGGGACATCAAAGAAGAAACAAGCAGATGCCTCTCGTACAACTGGATTCTCAAAAAGTGCCGTACAGTTGTACGCTACGAAACATTTTAGTAATGATGAAACGATCTATTCGGAACCACTATTGGAAAATGTGAAAAAGAAAACTAAATTTGATAGCAGAAAGCTGATGACAGAAAGGCAGAAAGCTGATGAGAAAATAGTGAAGGAAGGAAAGCAACATCAAACTCCAGCACGAAATCGAAATACTACGAAGAAACTCGATAAAGGCGTAACAGAAGGTCAATTAAGCAGAAACACTGTTGCAAAAAGAAGAAAGGAATATTCCCCTTCCCCACCAAGAAAAAAATTTGATGACTGTAGGTCTAAATCTGAATCGCCTTCTCCTACAAGAATCAAGCGACCAAGGATAGCTGAAACAACAAAGGAAAAATCAGGTTCCCTCTCTGAAACTGGATTGAAAAACTTTACTCGGAACGAAACTATACAAACTCAAAAAAGTACAAACTCTAGTCTGTTGAAGAAAACTTATTCACCTGAATTTTCGAAATTCTCGAAGGAAAAAACGAAGCAGAATAAGAAAAAGATTGTGCTAGACTTCAATGAATTTCCGCCCCCGAAGTCGGAGAGGAGGATGCAATCTACAATTGCGACATCCAGTTCAGAGGAACTCGATTACCATGTAACACATTTTTCACATTCGGCGCAACATCCATCGAATCATTTTTATTTATCGCCTATTGAAGAAAACAGTGAAGCATCAACCAGTAGCAGTAGTCAAGGAAAATCATCTTCGAAGTATTTAAAGTCAAAACAAGATGAAATTACGGATTACAGTCAAACTACGAGGGAATCTATTTTTAGTGTTGATTATGACACCAGCAGGAAATATCATACTTATCCAAAGTCACGAATTCCCATTGCAAGAAAGCCTGGAAATTATCGAGGATTCAGGAATCTAATGGATCCGAAAATGTATCCCTTAGAACCACGAGAAATAGATTTAGAAGGGTTTCAGCAATTGCATACGGCCGACAGTCAAGATGAACTGCAAGAATTTTTACTTTTGGAAAGTCAATGTAGCGGAAATCTAGGGTTAGCGACTACTTTTTCAAGTTCGGAAATTTCTCATCATCATAGCGAAGACGAAAGAGGAACAATGTCAGGTATTCTTCAATCACTCAGGTAGAAATTGTCCCAATTAACTCCACTTTAAAGTTATTTTAGACTTACAGCTCATAATATAGGTATTAATAAATAATAAATACTAGGGCATTAATGTGGCGCTAGTTAGATTTTCTAGCTAAAGCCCGAATAAAAATGGGGCAAACTAATTAGAACCTGAATTGGGTCCTAGTACAATTTCTACCCGGGACATGGCTGCTAACAATTTTTAAAATTAAAAAAAATCTTTTTGTTTTTATTAATGTTTGTGCATGGATTTATGTGATTTTTTGTGAATAGATTACTGACAAAGGACCAATTTCGATTATGTCACAACAGAATGTGTTATCAGGTAATAATTAAATACTGTGTATTTAATTGTGATACAGAGTAGAAAAAAATTAATTGGAAATGAAGTTCAGTGTTTCAGTAATTTCGAATGAGTTAAAAAATTAATATGGCTTTCATTTCCAATTCATTTAAGAAGAAAAAACAAAGAAAAATTATAATATAAATTTGACTTCTTTCAGCCACGCAAGCCATACCACGATTTATTCAGGAGATAACGGATGTTTACGCGCATGAGGGACAAAAAGTCACTTTAGAATCCATTTACTCCGGGAATCCACTACCAGGTACTTAAAGTTCCTTATCGTCACTATAAGTCTGCGAATCCTTTAATAATTCTTAAAGTCTTGTAAAATCTCTTCTACATCCTTTAAAATTTTTTAAACTTTTATAAAAATTCTTTAAAAGTCCTTAAAGTCATTTGAAGTTTCTTTAAATCCCGGGCAACGTCGGGTAAATTACTGCTAGTTGATATTTTTTAACAGGGAAATGTTTATAGTGTATTTTCACCCAATATTTACTTTTCAGATGTCGTCTGGTACAAGGACGATAAATTATTGAAAAACACAGATAATGTGAAGATTCAATTAAGAGATGAGGAAAAGAAGACTATTTTGACCATAAAGAAAGCCACGCAAGAAGATGAAGGGACCTACGTATGCAAAGCTACTAGTGAAATAGGTTTGGCCACAACTAAAGCAAAAGTACGAGTCACAAGTAAGTGTACAATTTATTCTTTACACTTTTTCTTTCAAGTATATCTTTCAGAAGTAAAGTTATTGACATTTATTCTACAGCTGGTGGTCCAATCGACTGGCAACCAGAAGAAGAAGAGGAAGAAATAGTTGAAACAGTAGTTCAGAAAACGCATAAAAAGAAAAAGCCTGAAATAAAGAAAGCCAAGGAAACTAAAGAAAAAATAAAACCAGAGCGAGTTAAAGTTGATAAGAAACCCATTGAGAAAGAACAGATTGTTCCCATCGAGGAAACCGATGAAAAGTGGGTTTACCATTTATATTCTCCTAAATTGCAATTTTTACAATTTTCTATTGAAACTAAGCGTTTCTATTGATTCTAAGTGATTTTCTCTATTCTTACAGACAAATTGTAGATATCAGTGAAACTCAGGTTCTGGAAACTACAACCACTTTCGAGGAAACTCTTGACCAAGTATGTATTTTATTTTAACTGAAGAACAAATTCACAAAAATTATAATTCAAAGTGAACATACTAATTAAATTATTTTAAAATGTTTTAGCCAAAACAAGCAAAGCAGATAGTGCCAATTCAGGATTCAGTAATAACGGAAGCTACAGCTTCCCTCAAAATGGTTGATGAGAAGACTAAGAAGATTGTTCCAGAAGTTGAAGAGCACGCTCAAGTAACATCTGAAACATTCGAAACGATATCAGTAACTGAAGTTCACGCAGAAACAGGCGTTCGTGAGTTGAAGAAGAAAAAGAAGAAGCCAGAAAAAGTAAAGACATCTGTTGTTAAAGGAGAAGAAGTCACTATTACTGAGGTTACAGTAGAACAAATCATTGAAGAACAAAAGGAGAATATTGCGAGGGAGATTGAGGAATTAATGGATGTTTTGAATGCACCTGAATTCGGTCCTGGCGAATCTCCTCTCCGAGAATTGGCAACCATTGGTTTCCTGGTACGTCAAGGAGTCTCTGTTAATGAGATTAATGAAAGTCTTTATCGAACGGACAAATTTCCGGCATTGAGGACACCTGATGCTCAAAATGCGTTGGTACAACTGGTTGAGAGGGAAGGACATGGACCGCTGATTTCTGAGGTTCTAACAGAAGAAACAACGACAGATGAAAGTATTGTCGCCGCTACTGTTGGATTCCGGGCATTCATGAAAATGGTGGAACTACAGCATGCAACTGTTGAAGAAGTAATCACGCACTTTGCTCCAGACGATTTCCGACCACGTGCTTGGGAAGTTACAGAAGCGATAGAGGTACATATATTTAATGTTTGAAGATAACATAGTCACAAAAAAAAAGTCAAGAACTTTCACAGAGGCGAGAGATTGAATTAGGTAAACAATCTCTATCCTTTTATAATTTAGCGATAGAAGATAGGATTTCTATCTCTTTATTTCCAGTAGGGTTCAAATTCGAATTCAACGCCTCAAAATACATAGGAATACAATACTCTGCAAAAAAGTTCTTGCACTCTCGATTTCTTTTTAGATTAAGAAAATAATTACTATCGTATTATATTGCAAACAGGTGGAATCCGAACAACATGCAACTGAGAGAATAGAGATCATCGAGCGAACGGAAATACGTGTGATGGGTAAGTCGAGATTGTCTAATAGTGTTTTAAACTCGGAGGATAATTCGATCAAGATATTTAAAGCAGACTTTTGCCTTCTGTTGATCGTGGACATCAGTCACATTTTGCAAAATTATGAATTGATAATAATTATGTTTGCGTGGCTTATGTTAATATGCACTTCATTTATGTAAATAGAAAGCTTTGTCTTGTGTGTTTGAGTGTCTGTTTGATTAAACAGCATGATATTTTTGTACATATAACTCTTCCAGTCCGTGTGATCCAGTTTTTTAATGTAATAAATTTTGTATATGTTGACATTGAATAAACCATTTAACTTTGATTGTGTGTTTCTGAATTTTAATTTTTCTCCTCCGGATTTCCCGATGAAAACACCAATGTTTGATTACAGAGAGGAGAGATGACAGAAAAACGCTTCAGAAGCAAGATGTTCGAGAAATTAAAGGTTTGAAACAACGATTTACGATGCATGGATATCATTGATTGTAATTCGTACAAAAGGACATGAAAATGATTTAATAAGTATTAACGAGAGAAAATATTTAATAGTTTAATCTTGGAAACCACCTTATTTCAACTATTTTAATTAAACTTTTTTAATTAAACTACTTTTCTAACAGTTTATCGCAAACTTTTCTAGTCCATGTTTGTGGTAATAAGAATGTAAATTTATTGACTTGAATGCAACAATTCATAAGTGATTGTCTTTGTGAATTTACTTGAAGTTCAAATCTCACAAGGCTTTGAAAATTAACAGAATTCAACAGCATTCAATGTAAATATATTTTCATATTCTTTCAGATGCATGATGCTTTCTTGATCGAATTATAGCAGTGCATTTCCGCTTAAGCCGCTATGCTTTCTACGCGCAGTTTCTACATTCAATTTATTGTAAAATTATATACCTTCTCTAAATCCTTTCTCACCTCAGCTTCGCAATCAACGCTTCTTTCCGTGCTTCGCTAGCAGAATTTTTTAAATGTAAGTATCAGTCAGCTTCTTTGTTATGTTTGATGTGTAGTACAAAACATGAAAAATGAAGAGTTACTTTTGTCACTTAAACTAGTGTAAATGTATCTTTATACATGCCATAGCTATGAATTTAAAATGTACCCAAATTTGAACCACATCGAAAGTTTATAGGTCTACAATAAAAGATGGAAATTATTATCAAGTCTTAATGACTTAATTTTCTCATCATTTCTTAAATATCTGCATTTAAATATTAAGCAACCCATACAGGGCTGTAGTTTACACCGTACATGCAGTATATTCTACTACGTTTCGTAGCCAATCAGATCCCAAATGGAGGGGAAGAACCGCTTCTGATTGGTTCTGATTTTGCTTCTTTGATCGGTAACCAATCGACAGGGCTTCTTCTCCTCCACTTGGCTTCTTATTGGCTACAAAACGTAGTATAATCTACTGTGTTGTAAAATCTACTAGGGTGTAAACTACCTCATTTTATGCCCTTTTCATCAATATATTTTTATATTTCAAAACCATCATTTTAAATTCCTTTTCAATTAGAAAAATATTTAGGACATGAAGACAGATGAATGAAAGTTAATGGACTTGAAATGACTTAGGGTTAGAACAATCTATACATATATATGTGAGCACTGGTTTGAATTGTCGCTATATTATGCACTATATACCCACATGCACAATTAGTACAATTCCTTACAAAGCATGTCACCACACGCAGCTACAAGCAAGAACATTAACAAACAGCACTTCCAACCCTGGCGATATTTATTCCGCCTAAACCCATCAAAATTTATTCCAAATCAATCCAAATTATTCGCACTTTACGTTCGCGCTCTTTTTACTGTCCGCTCTTTTTGTTGATTGTTTGCAATTATTTTTTAATTTTTAATTCATTTTTACGATTTTAGTTTTTTATAAAGACACATAAGTTTTCATTATTGTTGGATACTTGAAATTTTTTCTCTATTCTATTGTCTTCATGCAACTCTACAATGAAAAATTCATTTCAATAAAAATAATCAATTCTGCATTCAACATATACGACAAAGAATGAAAACTTACTTTTCTATATTATATATA
>JAUEJJ010000017.1:10138824-10152830 GCA_032164275.1 Synergus coniferae | reverse complement strand
ATTTCAATAAAAATAATCAATTCTGCATTCAACATATACGACAAAGAATGAAAACTTACTTTTCTATATTATATATAAATATTAAATATATATAAGACTTTTTCTATTTTATGAATGGTCAAGTACGCTGAACTCTGCAATAAAATGTATACTGGAGTTTCGATTTACCGTATGAACCACCTTTATTTGATGTTTGTCCCGAGTAAAAGAAATTTTGTTAATCTTTACAATTTTGTTTTTTTTTTAATATGATAATTTAAACTTAAAAGAAAAACTTAAAAATATTCACTTACATAATATTCACTTACCTTAAAAGAAAACTCCAAGTTTGCATTTTCTCTCACCTCCCCTCGATTACTTTCATCAACGAATACGGGTCGGCGGAAATTATTCTAAGAAAGACTATGTATATGGGGACTGCTAAAATCGAAACTCGAGTGTATTTCTCTCAAAAAGAAACTAGATATTTTTAAATAAAGCAATTAAATCTGAGAAAATTAATTTAGCACCTTAATTTCGTTTTAAGAGCAAATAGTAAAACTATAATATGATGTCACTATTTATGGACCTTATCATATATATTTTCTCCGGCTTCTTATTTTTAAACTACAGAATTAATTTTTTAATTATTACTGTAAGTGAGAACAGGGCTTTAGTGTCCTGACTAATAATGAAAAGAAGGCACTAAAGGCTTGTTCCCACTTATGTACATTAATAATTTAAAAATTAATTCTGTAGTTTAAAAATAAGAAGCCGGAAAAAATATTTATGATACGGTAGGTAAATAGTGACGTCATAGTTGACCATTTACCCTTAAAGTATTAAAATTTTTTTTATTAATACTCTGCTTTATTAGAACTGGCTAAAAGTAAATGTTGTAAAGAACTTGCAGGCCAAGTGGAGTAATGCGTACTGTACACTCAATTCACATGATAATCTTACACAAAAATTCTCACATACTTTCCACAGAATACGAGGACACTCAGCAAGTACACACGACACTGCGAAAACGTAAAGACAGTAAACCCAAGGAACAACCTCGTATCGAGGACACGCCACAAGATAGGGAAGAGGGGGTTCAAATTGTCGAAGTTGAAGATGAGCGCGTGACAGAAGTCGTTGAGGAAGAGCAAAAGAAGAAGCAACAGGAAACGGAGGAAGAAATTATAATTGTCGAAAGAGACAAGAAAGGACAGTTAAAGCAAAAGAAAAAGAGAAGAGAATCCTTGGAGGCTGAAATAGAAATAGAACAAGAGGAAGAAGCTATTCGAAAAGTTAAAAAATCTTTGAAACCTAAACGACCAGACATAGGAGAGGATGAATTAGAATTTGAGGAAATTGAAGAATTTGAGACCGTTAGTGAGACATCAATACCTTCGGTTGCTCTTAACATTCCAAGTCAGATAAGCGAAGTTGTGTCATTGAATAGAACTGTTGAACAGGCTCCTGATAAGCCACAGGATGAGAAAGCTAAACTAACATTGGACACCGTAAACGCACTTACGGCGGAATATTTACCTACACACGAAAGTGAACTGGATGAAGTTAAATCATTAAAACCGGATAAAAGAAAAGCATCTATCTCTATATCACCAATGGAACCATATTCTACAACTGAAACAACCATTCAAGGAGGCATTGGTGAATTTTCAGACACATTCAGACCTTCAAGTTTCTCTGCTACATCGGCCATTGTTCCATCTGAGAGTTTAATTATCAGCGAAACCCTTGCAAGTGAAGCCAAGCCATCAAGCTTGAAAACTTCTATTCAAGAGACAAGTGGAAGAGCCGAAGTTACAATGACCTTTCAGGAAGCCACAACTATCAGTGAAACTACAGTCAGTCAAAATGAAGTTCCCACTGAAGATTTTGTTTCACCAAACAGTGTTAAGGCTGAAGATTCAGTTTTATCACAAATTGGACTGACTGTTTATGAGGTTCATGAAGGTCAAGTTGAAGATACGTTAGAACCTATGAAAACTGTACCAACTAAACCACGTGTGAACTTTACTACAGTGGAACCTGTTGTTGTTGAGGAAGTCCATGCTCAAGATAAACCTGGAAAGTACTATCCTGAACTTATAGTACCAACTGAAGTAGCATCATCGACAATAATATCACAAACGCAGCGAGTAACAGAAATAATGCACGCTCCAGAAAAGGAGGGAGAATATGTGCCAGGAAGACTACCTGCCGGGCAAATTGCTTTAGTTGAAGTATCATATGGAGGAGAAACAGCCGTAACTCAAGAACAATCAATTCAGGAAAGAGAAGGTATCTTCTCTCCAGATCGCAAGGTTGACACCTTTGAAGCTCATCCGAATGTTAATCTTCTAGAAAGCATTACTGTCTCAACTGTAGATTCTCAACATCAAGAATCCACATTGACTGTTGAAGAAAGCAAGGAGGTTACTGCTGACCTTAATGTAGTTGAAAGTTCATCTATTGTAACTACAGAAACTGTAACAACAGAGAGAGAACGACAGTACAAGCCTGATGAGAAACCAGTGACAAAGACAGCTGAAACAACCATTCTGCCGCTTGAAATTGGATCAATTTCCAGTACAGTTGTTCAAGAATCTGAAGGCGAGTATATTGAAGGTATGAAACCAACTGCAGCATTAGCAGAAACAAGCTTTAGACCCGAGGAGTATCTGAAAGTTTCAGAAGTGCAGACAGCTGACTACCCATCAGATTTCAATGATGATCTGAAGTTTGTAACAGAGAGTGGAACAATAACTGTTCAAACGACCGAAGCCAAAGAAATACAAGAGGTTATTGTACAATATCAAGAAAATAAAATGGAGGATATTATCAAGCCAGAAGAACGAACAGTTGATACATCGTACGATGCAATAAAAAGTGTCGAGATCTTCCAAACTACTTCAGTAGAGAAGGAAGGAGACCTAAAAATTTACGAGCTGCCTGAAACCCATCGTGGAAAAACAGTACCATCTCATCCAGTTGTTTCTCTTCAAGTTGAAGAAACAAGACCAGAGGACACCCTTGGCAAAGTTACTGATGAAGTGCCAGTATCTGCTGTTGCCAAAGTTGAAAGGGACGATCTACGTGAAACTGTTGTTGGAGAAATAGTTACAGCAGAAGGTCTTGCTCCAGTCGAAAAAGATGTGATACCAGACTTCAAAGTTGCTGATGTGGGCATCGACGAAATGGAAAGTGTCCGCACAACTGAGGTCGTTATTACAGAGAAAGAAACTGAATACACGAGAATTGTTGAAGACAAGGAAGTTTACGCCAGTACCGAATTTACAACACAGATTGCAGCAACTCATCAAGAAGTGAGAACTGAATCTCCAACTAATGAATCTATTCCTGAAGATATACCAAATAAGGGAGTAGCTCAACCAATACAGACTCTTTTGGAAAGTATAACTGTAAGTGTACAAGAGCTTGCAGAGAAAGAGAACATTTACAGTGAGGATGTAAAGCCCAGTACCAAGACTGCAATTGTTGAATTAACTGAAACTAGACCTGGTGCTGTCACACTTGAAATTGTAGCCAGCGATCGGGAAAATGTGTATTCTCCAGAAACTCGAACACAGCCAGATTTTACGGCCCAGCCACTTGTTGATGCCCACCCAACAGCGATAAAGACGGAGACAATCGCTGAGCAAATCACGACTGATATTACTGCTGATCTACCGAAAACGAATAAAGCTTTTTCTCGCCAAGAAGCTTTGGAAGAGTTAATTATTACTGAGACCAATATTGCTGAAACAGAAAAACCTAGGGATGAAGAAGTGAAACCTACGGAACACAGCGCTGAAATCGAAATGGAAGCTGCCGAGAATCTTACTGTGAACGAACTTGTCACTGTTTTCAATAAGGTATGTATATTGTGTTATTAAATATTATATGTATCATTGACGACGATACCTGTATTTTGGAATTGTACTTACATGCATTTTTTATATTTAAAGGAGGAAACTTTCCAATCAGCTGTCACACCTGCTGAACAAAATGTTCGATTAAATCTCACCTCAGGACATGAAGTAGCTCAAACGCAGGAAACAGTACTGGCCAACACGATTGAAGCTTATGAAGAACTAAAGCCAACGCAAGAGATTGCTAAGCCAAAACAGAGCGGCCTTGACATAGTTGAACAAACAGAAATTACTGTTACAGAGATGGAAGCTCCACTGCCATCTGATATTAAACCAGATAGCAAGAAGGTAGACATATCGTTTACAGAAGGTGAAGGGGTAGAAATTACATTAACACAGGCGGAAGATAAAGAGGGGATTTATGAAAAGGACACAAAGCCAAAATCTGTTGAGGCAACTGTCGATTTTGAGGTTCAAGGCGTTGCAACGAAGTTTGAAATTCATAGTGATGTAGGAATTTCAAATCTGGATATTGAAGCTCCACAAGATGTTAGGCCAACGAGTAAAATCTTACCTTATCAAGCAGCTGTAGCAGAAGAAGTGCAGACACGCGAAACTGAAGGAAAACTTAAAGATGTCCAGCCAGCAGGTAGAACAGCAAATCTGGACTTTGAGATAGGCGAAGGTGTTCAAATCTCCGATGTTATCGCTCAAGAGAATGAAGGTGTACTTCCTGAAACAGAAAAACCAATAGCTAAGTCTGCTACATTTGATATTCCAGCTCACATTGTTGCGCAATCTAGTGAAACTACTGCGGAGAGTAATGTCGGAGAATTTGGACCGGAAATCACACAATCAGCTACAGCAACTACAGATCATGTAACGTTCCACAGTCTAATTACTTCGGAAACAGAAACTGGTGATTTAGAGCAATCTTTAGCGGACTTTGTGAAACCTGAAGAGAAAAATGTTTATATTGATTTCGAGGAAGATAAGAGTTTGACCATCACAGAAACAATAGCTTCTGATAAAGAAAAGGAATATACTGGAAAACTAGAAATGCTAGAGGAACAAGCTTCAAGTTCCTATGATGCTCATAAAGTAGCCCAAAGAACAGAGGTTAACGCAGAAGTTATTCCTGGAGACTTTGTTGATAAAACTCCAAAGTCATTTACAGCAACAGAAGAACGTTTACCATTTGAAAGCATTATACAAACTGAGGCAGTGGTTTCTGAGAAAGAAAAAGAATTTCTGGAAAAGCCATTGGTAACTGGTGGAACTGCAACTATCGGCATGGGTGAAAACATTGGAGTACCGACTGTAACAGAAGTTGTCATAGAAGATAAAGAGGCTCTTTTGGATACTCCAGAGAAGCCTAGTGAACGATCAGCAACGATTGACCTAATCGGACATGTTATTGCCGAAAAAACGGAAGTTACCATTGACTCAAGTACAGGAAAATTAGAGGAATCGAAACCATCTACAGCTTCAGCTATACCGTCTCAAATTCCTCTAGAGACTGTTGTGCGGTCAGAAATTGAAGTCACTGAGTCTGAAGGAATCTACACTGGTGATAAAAAAGCTTTGGAAGCTACAGCCGATGTAGCGATAGTTGCAGAAAAAGGCATTGAAGTAACGACTGTAACTTCAGAGGATAGAGAAGGGGAATACAAACCGATGGAATTTCCTTCATCAAAAACCGCGGGTAAGAACTTGGAAGACAGTCATGTAGTCGCTGAAGTAACAGAAAGTATTGTGGAAATCAGCACTGGTGAGTTTGTCGAAAAACAAAAAATTGGTCCAAAACAAGAGGCTACTAGTACTCTTGTTATAGAACACAGTTCAATTGAAACGACTCAAATCGAATCACAGGTTAATATTCCAGATAAAAAAGGCCGAGACATACCTTTCAGTCTTCAAACAGCTACTCCAGAACAAGATACATTCGAAAGTATAACTGTGACAGAAAACTTAGTTGAGGAATCTGAGAAGCCATTTGAAGGTGTCTTTAAACCTTCTTCACAAACTGTTGACATCAATATTCAAGACGTAAAATCTCTGGAAATATGTGAAACTCTAACTCAAGAGAAGGAAGATACATTTATCTCAAAACAAATGGAGGAGCAAGTAGGAAAACCTAAATTTGATTCTTTATCGTCTATAATCGTGTCACAAACTGTATGCAATGAAGCTGAAAATGCACTTCCAAGTCCTCACGTGCCATCTGAAAAAACTGCAGAACCTAACTTGATTGGCAGAGAAGTTGCAGAAACTATTCAAGTACTACCAGTTAATAGTACCGAAGAGTTTTTGAAACCGGCAGCACCAAAAGAAGAAAGGGGTAAACCATCTCTCGACGAATTGTCATCGCTGATTGTATCTGAAATTCTTTCCAACGAAGTTGAAGAAACACTGCCCGGCATGCAAGCACCTAGTCAGAAAACTGCTGATACTCAATTATTAGGAAGAGACGTGGCTGAAACTTCTGAAGTTCTCACAGTATTGAACGTTGGAGAATTCTCTAAACCAATATTACCAGACGAGCAAAAAGGAAAACCAGGTCTCGAAGAACATTTGTCAGTTTCTGTTTCTCAAATTGTTTCAAATGAATCAGAAGATGTACTTCCAAGCCCAGAAGTACCAAGTCAAAAGACAGCACAACCAAATTTGCTTGGACGAGAAATAGCAGAAACTACTGAAGTTCTTACGGTTTGTAATGTGGAAGAACTGTTGAAAAAACAATCACCAGAGGAACAACAAGGAAAACCAGGTCTTGAGGAACACACATCAGTTAATGTTTCTCAAATTGTGTCAAATGAAGCAGAGGACGTGCTTCCTAGCCCTGAAGTTCCTAGTCAAAAGACAGCACAACCAAGCTTATTTGGAAGAGAAATAGCAGAGACTACTGAAGTACAAACAGTGGCTAATGTAGAGGATTTGATCAAACCCAAAGCTCCTGAAGAACAAAAGGGTAAGCCACAATTGGAGACTCTACCAACATCCATAGTGTCTGAGACTGTATCCCATGAAGCAGAAGAAACGCTTCCTGGTGCTGAAGTGCCTAGTTCTAAGGTTGCTCAACCTAGTTTAGCTGGTCGAGATGTTGCAGAGACATTGGAAGTTCTTACAATGTCGAACGTGGAAGACCTTTTGGAGAAAGTAAAGCCGGTTGAGCAGAAAGGTATTCCTGAGCTGGAAGAGTTTTCCTCTCTCACAGTTTCTCAAGTTGTTTCCAACGAAACAGAAGAGCTATTGCCTGAGGCGGAAGTTCCTTCTACAAAGAGAGCTCTCTTTGACTTACTTGGAAGAGAGGTAGCAGAGACATCTGAAGTGCTAACTGAAATAGACGTCGGACAACTAAAAAAGCCAGAAGTTCCCGAAGAACAAAAGGGAAAAATACAGTTTGACACTTTACCTTCCGCAACAGTGTCTCAAATTCTCTCTAATGAAGCAGAAGGTGTTCTTCCAAGCGCTGAAGTTCCAAAGGAAAAGACTGCAAAACCAGAACTCCTTGGTAGAGAAGTAGCAGAGACGAGTGAAGTACAATCAGTGGCGAATGTCGAGGATTTAATAAAACCTAAAGCTCCTGAAGAACAAAAGGGTAAGCCACAATTGGAGACTCTACCAACATCCATAGTGTCTGAGACTGTATCCCATGAAGCAGAAGAAACGCTTCCTGGTGCTGAAGTGCCTAGTTCTAAGGTTGCTCAACCTAGTTTAGCTGGTCGAGATGTTGCAGAGACATTGGAAGTTCTTACAATGTCGAACGTGGAAGACCTTTTGGAGAAAGTAAAGCCGGTTGAGCAGAAAGGTATTCCTGAGCTGGAAGAGTTTTCCTCTCTCACAGTTTCTCAAGTTGTTTCCAACGAAACAGAAGAGCTATTGCCTGAGGCGGAAGTTCCTTCTACAAAGACAGCTCTCTTCGACTTACTTGGAAGAGAAGTAGCAGAAACAACTGAAGTGCTAACCGAAATGGGTGTGGAAGAGCTAATAAAACCGAATGCCCCGGAAGAACAAAAAGGAATATCGCAACTGGATACTTTGCCCTCTGCTATAGTGTCTGAAGTTTTATCAAGCGAAAGAGCAGATACGCTACCTAGTGCTGAAGTTCCGACCGAAAAGACTGCAAAACCAGAACTTCTTGGTAGAGAAGTAGCAGAGACTAGTGAAGTACAAACAGTGGCAAATGTGGAGGATTTGATCAAACCCAAAGCTCCTGAAGAACAAAAGAGTAAACCACAACTTGAGACTCTACCAACATCCATAGTGTCTGAGACTGTATCCCATGAAGCAGAAGAAACGCTTCCTGGTGCTGAAGTGCCTAGTTCTAAGGTAGCTCAACCTAGTTTAGCTGGTCGAGATATTGCAGAGACATTGGAAGTTCTGACCCTGTCAAATGTTGAAGACTTATTGGAGAAAGTGAAACCAGTTGAGCAGAAAGGTATTCCTGAGCTGGAAGAGTTTTCATCTCTCACAGTTTCTCAAGTTGTTTCCAACGAAACAGAAGAGCTATTGCCTGAGGCTGAAGTTCCATCTACAAAGACAGCTCTCTTCGACTTGCTTGGAAGAGAGGTAGCAGAGACATCTGAAGTGCTAACTGAAATGGATATCGGACAACTAAAAAAACCAGAAGCTCCCGAAGAACAAAAGGGAAAACTACAGTTTGACACATTACCCTCCGCAACAGTATCTCAAATTCTGTCTAATGAAGCAGAAGGTGTTCTTCCAAGCGCTGAAATTCCAACCGAAAAGACTGCAAAACCAGAACTTCTTGGTAGAGAAGTAGCAGAGACTAGTGAAGTCTTGACAATTTCGAATGTAGAAGAGCTAGTTAAATCGCAGTCTCCTGATGAACAGAAAGGTATAGCTCAAGTCGATACGCTATTATCTTTAACTATATCACAAGTTATTTCCAATGAAGCAGAAATCTCGTTATCTAGTCCTGAAGCTCCCAATAAATTTACTGCACAGTCTAATTTGTTCGGTAGAGAAGCGGCCGAAGTACTGGAGGTACTTACAGTTACTAATGTCAGTGAACTCTCGCAAGCTATATTGCCAGATGAGCAGAGAGGAAAACCAGGACTCGAAGAACATACATCTGTCAATGTTTCGCAAATCGTTTCAAATGAATCAGAGTATGTGTTTCCTAGCCCAGAAGTACCAAGTCAAAAAACCGCACAACCTAGTTTGCTTGGTCGGGAAATAGCAGAAACAACTGAAGTTGTAACAGTTACGGAAACGGAAGAGTTATTGAAGTCAAAGAAACCTGAAGAACAACTTGGAATACCGAAATTAGACGTAATGTCTCATTTAATCATTTCTCAAACTATCTCAAATGAATCTGGAGAGCAACTTCCAACTGTTGAAAAACCATCCGAAAAGAGTGCACAGCCAAGTTTGACGGGTCGTGAAGTAGCAGAAACTACCGAAGTTTCAACAGTTACAACTGCTGAAGAATTATCTAAACCAATAGCACCTGAGGAACAACAAGGAACGCCGCAATTAGATGAATTATCATCACTAATTATATCTCAAACTCTGTCTCATGAAGCGGAAGAACTTCTACCTAAAGAAGAAAAGCCCACCGAGAAAACGGCAATTACAAATCTTTCTGGCAGAGATATTGCGGAAACTACAGAGGTTCAAACTGCATCATCGGTTCAAGAATTTGTAAAACCAATAGGACCTGATGAACAGAAAGGTAAACCAGAAGTGGAAGAACTATCATCCTTGATGATTTCCCAGGTCGTGTCACATGAATCTGAGGATGTATTACCTAGCCCTGAGGTACCCAGTACCAAAGAAGCTCAACCTAATCTATTCGGGCGAGAAATAGCACAGACTTCAGAAGTAATAACATCTTTGACCGTGGAAGAACTATCAAAATCAAAATCGCCGGAAGAACAAGTTGGTCAAACTACGTTAGATGTTCTTTCATCATTAGTGGTTTCTCAAGCAATTTTAACGGAAACAGAAGAATTACTTCCAAGCTCTGAAAAGCCATCTGAGAGAACTGCTCAGCCTAGCTTACTTGGACGAGAAATAGCCGAAACAAGTGAAGTACTCACAGTATCGAGTGTCGAGGATTTCAGCAAAGAAAAAATGCCCATTCAAGAAAAAGGTAAACCTGAATGGGACGTACTAACATCAATCACGATTTCTGAAACTATATCTCAAGAGACTGAAGATGTATTGGCACATACCAAGGTACCAGATGAAGTTACAGCTCTTCCCAGCATGTCCGGAAGACAAGCACCAGAAGTTACGGAACACCTAACAGTAACTTCTGCTCAAGATTTATCAAAACAGGAACTACCAGAAGAGCAAAAGAGCAAGGTAACAATGGATGCTTTATCCTCTTCAACAGTTTCTCAGATTATACTGAATGAAACAGAAGATACATTGGCTAAGGTTAAAAGGCCTAGTGAGGTGACAGCTGAATCGAAATTGATTAGCAAGGATGCTGCAGAAGTTCTGGAAGTGCTGGCAGTAACACGAGCAGATCAATTCTCTGAACGCTTTGCGCCCGAGACTCAGAAAGGAACACGAGAACTGGAAGAAATGTCATCTCTTACTATTTCTCAAGTTATGACGACTGAAGTTGAAGGTACCTTAACGGAATCTGAAGCACCGAGTGAGAAGAGAGCTTTAACACATGTGTCGGGAAGAGAAGTTGCTGAAACATCTGAAATACAGACAGTGACAGAAGCTGAAGAATTCCTGAGACAGAAATCTCCTGAAGAGCAAAAGGGAGTTCCAAAATTGAATGAATTAGCTTCTTTGATAATCTCGCAAACTTTATCAACTGAAACTGAAGATGTACTACCAAGTCCATCTAAACCTAGCGAAAAAACAGCACAACCAAGCCTTTCCGGTATAGATATAGCTGAGACTACCCAAGTATTGCCTCTATCAAGCGTAGCCGATCTATTAAAGCCTCAAGGTCCAGAAACGCAACAGGGCAAACCTCAAGTGGAGGAAATGACATCAGTAACTGTTTCACAAGTTATGTCAAGTGAAAATGAAGAGACGATATCAATTTCTGAGAAGCCTGATGAAAAGATTGCAAGTGTCAACATATATGGTCGTGAAGTGGTTTCACAATTGGAAATAGAAACTATGACATCAATAAAGGAAATTCCAAAATCCGAGAAACTCGAAACACAGTTAGGTAAAACTGAATTTGAGCAGATGAATTTCATCTCAGTGTCAGAGACAGTTTCTAATGAATCTGAAACGATCCTAACGACTCTTGAAATGCCAAGAGAACAGAATGCAATGCCTAATATACCAAGTATAGAAGCTGCGCAGACAACAGAAGTTTTGACACTGACAAGTTCGGAGAAGTTACCAATGTCACAAGTACCAGAAGAGCAGAAAGGAAACTTGAATTTGAATGAAATGACTTCTTTAACGATATCTGAGGTAATATACAACGAAAATGATAAAGAGCTTTCTAAATCTGAAGTTCCAGCATCCCAGACAGCTGAGATGAGTCTTCTCAGCAGACCAACTGCAGAAACAACGCAAATAATTACATCAACAAGCACACAAGACTTGCCAGATTCAAAACAACCAGACTTTAAGAAAATAGTTCCTGAGCAAATACCTTTTGAAAGTTTAGAGCAATCTCAAGATATTGTTCAAGAAAGTGAAACTACATTTACGATAGAAAGAAAGTCTTCTGTTGCTCAAGCCGAAATTAGCTTCCGCGTTTCGGAAGGTTTAGAAGTAACACAAGTTACAGCGACAGAAAAAGAATCAAAGGAAGTGATAAAGGGAGTAGCGAAAGAAGGCAGTGCCCAACCGGATGTAGTTGATCGAAAAGTTGCAGTTAAAACGGAAATCTTGCCAGGAGATGTAGCTTCTGAATTTGATACAAAGAAACCAATTTCTAAAACAGCAAGTGAAATGACTGATGTCAAGCACAGTATTATTGTCACTGAATTAGGTACCACAGATGAAACTGAATTAGATCTTACACAAACTACGAAGCCTTTCTCCAAAATAGCTAATATTTCGATTGAAGACGAGTATTTGGAACGTATTGAAGGTAAGTTTTTATTTTTCGAAACTGATGTTTATACAGAATTTTTCATAATAAAATACAACGCTGAAATATAAATGACCTATATTTTACTTGTTCAATAAAAGAGTAATTCTAAATAGTAAAGGTAGGTACCAAACTTGACAAGGAAAATTGCAGCAGTTACTGTTGTGTCAGTCTTAAGTTTGTCGTAATTTTTTTGGGTGTCTAGTATGTAAATAGTTGTCGGCGTTTTACAAAAATTTATTTGCTTCTACAAAAATATCATAAACATGATTGTTGACTATCCTTCCCCTTTGTGGATCATGTATCCTGTATTTTCTGAATTTAGGGAAATATTTTACATATTAATAATTTTATCAAATTATATGACATTCAAACAAATCTGTCCTAAAAATATTCAAATTCAGAACACTTGAAATAATATACATCATACTAGTCCCTCAATACAAGTATACACAAAATTGATAATAAAACACCAAAATAGATAATAAACAAGAGCAGCTTATAATGTTAAAAGTACAAATTCAAACAATGGGCACCAACACCTAACACAATAATCATGCCACACCTGTTCTCTCACATTTCAGAAACCACAGAAGCACGAGTGAAACAACATCAAACTACATTAACACAACACACAATTAAACACAAACAACCAGGCACTATCAAACAACAAAGCATCGAATCTGACACGGAGGTTACGGAAGAATATATTACAAAATTCAGGCGAAGCAGTAAAGATGGAGAAAATGATGCCGTGAAAACAAAAACAACGATAATTAGGAAAAAGAAACCGCAAGAGGGTAGCGAAGACAAAGCAGTAGTCATAGAAGAAGAAATTGAAAATATTAAGTCTCAGTTACCAACTATACCCAAAAAACAGTTCATGCATATTGAAGAAATCACAGGTCTAACAGACATAGAAGAAATAAAACCAACAAGCGTAGAAGAAGCGGAAGAAGTTCCTCGAACGGATGATCTAATTGAAGAAATAACCATACTCGACATTAAAGACGATGACAAAACAAAGAAAATAAAACAAAGAAAAGTACTAAGAAAGGATGGAAAGGTGAAAAAAGTAACAGAAGAAGAAACAATTGAAGAAGAAGGTAAAGCACCGGTAACAACAGTTGTAGAAAAACCTATCGAGGAAACAGAATATGAAAAAGAAAAGCCAAAGAAAACGAAAAAACCTAAGTCTGTGACAACAGCTTTCGAGAAACCAGAAGAGAAAGTCCTAGAAGAAGATCTAGCGCCTTTACCTGAATATCAAGTTGCTGAGCCATCAAGTATTGAAGAGATTCGAGAGCAAGACACTGTAACAGAAGAGATTACTCACGAAGGAAAACCTTGCAAGACGACGAAGAAAACAACTACAAAGAGGAAGGGAAGGAAGCAGAAAGATATACAGGAAATCACGGTAGAGGAAGAAAGGAAATCTTCGGTAACTAAATTTACTAAATCACCGGAAGAGGAAGTGGTCGTGGAAGAAACCTTGGAGCCTTTACCAGAATTGGATGTTGTTAAGCCAAGTGATTCAGAAGAAATCAAGGAATTAGTAACAGTATCTGAGGAAATAACACCTGAAGGAAAGACTAAGAAGGTCATCAAGAAAAAAACTGTGAAGCGAAAGGGAAAAGAACAAAAGGTAACGGAAGAAATTACCGTTCAGGAAGATGGTAAGTCGCCTGTTACTACAGTTTCTGAATATCCTGAGGAAGTTATTTTGGAAGAAACAACTACACCCTTACCTATTACCGAATATGTTACACCAACTGAATCTGAAGAAACTACAGAATTAGTGACAGTCTCTGAGGAAGTAACGCCTGAAGGAAAGACCAAGAAGGTTACCAAGAAAAAGACTGTGAAGCGAAAGGGAAAACACCAAAAGGTAACAGAGGAAACTACAGTTCAGGAGGATGGTAAATCACCTGTTACTACTGTTTCTGAATATCCTGAGGAAGTTATTCTGGAAGAAACAATTACACCCTTACCTATTCCTGAACATGTTACACCAACCGAATCGGAAGAAATCAAAGAATCAGTAACAGTTTCTGAGGAAGTAACCCCTGAAGGAAAGACCAAGAAGGTCACCAAGAAAAAGATTGTGA
>JAUEJJ010000017.1:10112244-10123702 GCA_032164275.1 Synergus coniferae | reverse complement strand
GAGGAGGTTACCATTGTCAAACCAAAACCAGAAGAAGCTGAAGTAAAACAACCTGAAGAGGTAGAAGCTGAAGTTGTTCTTAAAAAGAAGCCGAAAAAGAAGCCAGTTACTGAAGAAGCTGCTGATGAGGTCACTATTAAGAAGCCTGTTGTTGAAGAAGATGAAAAGGTTGTGGAAGAAGTTATTGAGGAAGTTACCCTGAAGAAGAAACCTAAGAAGAAGCCGGTAGAGGAAGAAACAACAGAGGAGGTTACCATTGTCAAACCAAAACCAGAAGAAGCTGAAGTAAAACAACCTGAAGAGGTAGAAGCTGAAGTTGTCCTTAAAAAGAAGCCGAAAAAGAAACCCGTTGTTGAAGAAGCTGCTGACGAAGTGACTATCAAGAAACCTGTTATAGAGGAGGAGGAGAAAGTCGTGGAAGAAATTGTGGAGGAAGTCACTCTTAAGAAGAAACCGAAAAAGAAGAAGAGTATTCCCGAGGATGTAGCAGATGAAGTGACAATAAGAAAACCAATTCCTGAAAAAGAGGAAGATAAGCCTGAAGATGTTTCTCAAGAGGTTACATTAAAGAAGAAGCCAAAGAAAAAACCAGTTACAGAAGAAGCGGCTGACGAAATAACAATTAAAAAACCAGTAGTAGAAGAAGAGATGAAGGAAATAGAAGAAGAAATCGTTGAAGAAGTAACACTCAAAAAGAAACCGAAAAAGAAGAAGAGTATTCCTGAAGATGTAGAAGGTGAATTTACCCTAAAGAAACCAGTTCCAGAAAAAGAAAAAGAAAAGCCAGAAGAAGTTTTTGAAGACGTGAAGCTAAAGAAGAAGCCTAAACCGAAACCAGTTGTGGATGAAGCTGCTGAGGAATTAACTATTCAAAAAGAGGAAGAAATTTCTGGTCCTGAAGAAGAAGAGGTTGTCGAAGAATTCACCATTAAACGAAAACCACCTAAAAAGGCCCCTAAACCAATTGAAGAAATATACGAAGACGTTACTATCCGTAAACTACGACCAAAGAGAAAGCCTCGCACTGATCTTAAGGAAGTTACTGAAGCTGAAACTGTAATCTTCAGACCTCGTCAAACAAAAACAAAAGAGGACGTTGAACAAGAATTTAAAATATCTTTGAATACATATGAAGAAGAGGATATTTCAATGTCAGGAAAGGTGCGATTGAAGCCAAAGAAACGCCCACAAACTTACTCGGAAGAAGCTGGAGAAGAAACAATTCGCATCATGGAGGAATACGATGACGACACTGGTCCTGTAATAGAAGAAATTATAGACGAATCTGATAAAGAAGAATATAGTATTGATGAACTGGAAACTGACGAAATGAATCTACCTCTGCGGCGGAAGAAACAAATACAACCAAAGCCATACTCCATTGAAGAAATAGAAGAAGATGATGTTAAAATGAAATTGAAACAGGATAGAAAGTACTCATATGAAGAAACTGATGAATCTTTGGCTTTGAAATTAAAATCGAAGCGACGTGTATCAACCTACGATGAAGGTTCGCTATTTTTCGAATTATTGCTTCGTATTTATCTGCTTCTAACACTGCTTTCAGCTCAACTATCAGGAAAGCTAACGAATTTTGCTGAGCACGTTATTCACTTCTATTTTCAGCGAATAGTGAGTACATCCTTCCCTTAGAATTTCCTGAAGTTCCTAATCCTGAAATTAAAAGTCTTTTATTCATTAAATTCTGGCTTTAGCTGCGAAAGAAAAGCATATCGGTCTAAGCAATTACCTAAATAATTCAATTACACTTTTAAAAATCCAATTTTTATTCTGCAGAAGAAGCTACTCTCAGTATTACGAGGGAAGAAGACATTGTGGAAGAAGGTAAACCATTGTTTTATCTCTTTTTTTTTTAATACAGACAGTCAAGTGTCGATTGTATTAAAGTTTAGTTGTAACTAAATTAAGGTTTAATTACAGAAGTTGAGTATGTCGTTCGGGATGGTGACACGCTCTTTTCCATCTGTTCTTATGTGGCAGAGACGGACGAAGCTATCAACTTAGTAGAAGGAGAAAGAGTTTATCTAATAGGTATTTTGATTATGATTACAAATTGATTAACTCTTACCCTGAAAGTAGTTTTCTTCAATGATGGTTTTATCATTTGCAGAACATACAAACGCTGACTGGTGGTTTGTGAAGAAGCACTTAACACAAGAGAAAGGTTGGGTACCAGCGCAATATTTGCTAGATGAAGCTAACTACACCCTATATGTGCAACGCAAGTTAAATGAAAAGATTGATAAACTCCCAGTCTTTGAGAGTGAGTAGATTTTGTTAAAATAATGACACCAGGACTTTTTTTATTATACTCTAACTATACATATTTTTTACAAAACTATTTTCCGCTTTCAGAACCAGGTCCAGGAGAAAAAGCTTCTGCGCCTCGTTTCATCGAAAAATTGCAACCAATCCATACACCGGACGGTTACACCGTACAATTTGAATGCCAAGTAGAGGGCTTACCAAGACCGCAAATAACGTGGTTCCGACAAACTGCAATCATCAAACCTACACCAGATTTCCAGATGTATTACGATGAAGACAACGTGGCAACTCTTATCATCAGAGAAGTATTCCCCGAAGATGCTGGAACATTTACTTGTGTAGCTAAAAATACAGCTGGATTTGCCTCTAGTACTACTGAATTAATTGTGGAGGCACCGCTATCTGACCACGGTTCTGATATAACCGGACTTTCGAGAAAGAGTCTCTCAAGGTATAATTCCATTTCAAAAAAAATATATTTAACTAGCAATATTATACGCGCTCTACAGCTCCAAAGAAACATTGCATGACCAATATTTATTGTTATTTTAAGATCGTTGCCTTAATGTTTATTCGTTATTTTTCATATTTACAGGGAATCCTCCCTTGCGGATATCCTAGAAGGTATACCACCTACATTCTCGCGAAGGCCAAAAGCCAAATGCGTCAATGAAGGACAGGATGTGATTCTCGACTGTCGTCTTGTTGCTGTACCAGAACCAGAAATAACTTGGTTCTACGAAGAAAAACGCATTACAAGCAAGGAGAACGTAGTCGTTGTAACTGAAAGTGATATGCACATGTATTGCAGCGTCATGAAAATCACTAAAGTTCAGAAGAATCAAGAAGGTCGCTATAAGATCGTGGCTAAGAATAGAGAGGGAGAAGCTACAATCGAAATTCCTCTAAAGGTAATGTTACCTTCATATTGAAAAATTAAAGCTTAATATTTCAAAAAATTAAGTTACGAGTAAATAAATAAGTACATATTTTTTAATATTTAAAAGTTACTTATCAAATTCCTATTTATCTTTATTGCAGGTGATGACTGGAGAACGAGAACCACCCGAAATTCTTGAACCATTGAAACCTTTCGCGGTGAGAGAAGGCGAAACTGTGGTCCTAACAACGCAGATAGTTGGCAATCCAGCTCCTGAGATCAAATGGTTGAAGGACGGAAAACCTTTGAAGGGAGTCACACCTAGAAAAGATGGCGATGTTAATACCTTAACACTTATTCAACCCCAGTTGCCTGATTCCGGAGAATATTCCGTTATAGCAACCAATGATCTCGGAACGGCAGAAACGCGTGCAAGTCTAACTGTCGAAGGTAATTTTTTTACGTGCAAATGAAAATCAATCGCTTTTTGAGAATGTTATCTAACAAATAATAATAATACAATCAGCGTGTCCAAGCAATAAAGAATCTAGCTAACAATTTGTGAAAGCCACGAACTAGTTCTTTCTCATTTGTACACTTATAATAAATAAAATCGTAAAAATATTTTAGCCTAATCTAAAATACTATAGCCTAATCTTTACAAACGCTTCTTGAATATATATTGCAGCTGGTGCAGTGCTTGAAGCTGCGCTTGCTTTAGCAGTAGAATTAGCAAAAGAAGGATACACTCCTCTATCGCACAAGGGTATGACAAGCTTTTTACGCTAGTGCTTCATTTGCTTTGGTTGTTCGTTTACTTTCAAATCCTATGGTTAAAAACCCTTAAATAAAATTATTTTCAATATGTAGAAATGCCAAGTGGCGCACCAGAACCACCACTCTTCACTGAACGATTCCAAGAAGTTACAGTTCCAGAAAAAGGCACCTTCAAGCTGGTAGCTAAAGTTACTGGCAATCCAGTTCCTCTAGTCTCATGGTTGAGGTATGTTAATCATTGTTTAGTTTTTATTTCGTAAATTGACATTGAAAGTCGAATGATTAAATAACTCTCAATTTTCAGAAACAATAAACCTCTCGAGAAGTCACCAAATATCACTGAAAGCTACGATGGAGAGAACATATCCCTGGAAATAAAAAATGCAGATTCAGAAGTTGATTCTGGAGACTACAAGTGCGTTGCTGTTAACCCAGTTGGAAAGGCTTCTCATGGTGCGAAGGTTACTGTAGATGTTGATAAAGTAACCTTCACAAAGAAACTGGAAAAGAAAGTTACTGTCGATGAATATAAGCCGTTGGAGTTAACTTGCGAAACATCACATACGGTTTCGACTACCTGGTGGCATAATGATAAAGAAATCAGCGGTATGGATCATCGGGAAATTATTCAGGAAGGACGAACACATAGACTGGTCATTAAAAAGTCCAGTCCTACTGATGAAGGAACGTATAAATGTACGGTCAAGAATCAGAAAACAACATCTGATGTTACTGTTAAAGGTAATCATTTTTGGGTTTTTAAATTACTTATTTTGGATTGTTGCTCGCCGAAAATATTACTCTTTCCCTTAAATCAAGTTAGTGAGTCTAATTAAATGTCCTAATTGTTGCATTAGCTACCAAGCCCGAGTTCGTCAGGAAACTGCAGGACTTTGAAGTCAAAGAACGTGATGTAGCAATCCTGGAAGTAGAAATAACATCGCAGACTGCAGAGGTCACGTGGATTAAAGATGGTCTTCCGTTGAAGCCAATTGAAGAAAAAATAGAGTTTGTAAAGGAGGGAACTGTTCGGAAGTTGCTTATCAGAAGCACTTCCGTTCATGATGAGGGTGAATATGCTTGCACTCTTATTGATCAAGAATGTACTGCAGAAGTCACTGTTGTTGGTGAGTATTTTTTTTTAAATTTTTTTTCAAAAAGTGTCAATATTTATATAAGACACTCTTAATAATTATTCTCATAATTTGTCTTTTAGAATTACCGCCTGAAATAATAAACAAAATGAAAGACGTCACGATAGCTAAAGGAGAAAAGGCTACATTTGAAATAGAACTTACTAAAGGAGACGCGTTAGTTCGGTGGTTCAAGGATGGCGAAGAACTGAAGTTCTCGGAACACGTCCAACTGTCCATTGATGGAAAGCGGCAGAAGCTTAAAATCTACAATTCTGAACTCGAAGACGCTGGAGTTTATTCTTGTGAGGTCGGCAAGCAATCTTCTTCAGCGAAATTAATAGTTGAGGAACCGCAGGTCGACTTTGTGAAAAAATTGCCTGATGTCACATTGGTACCACTGAACACAGATGCCATTTTCACAGTAGAGCTTTCCCAGCCAGATGTTCCTGTGAAATGGTTCAAGTAAGTGGATTTGAAGTTGTACTTTTTTCTGCTTTAAAAACATTATCAAGACAAGATTTCTATCACGTCACGTGACTATTGTAAATCAATAGATCTGAGCAAATTATATTGTCATATATGTCATAAGATTAATGAAAACTGTCGATTATATTTCTAACAAATGTAATTTACAGGAAAGGCAAGGAAATTAAAGAATCGCCCAAGTACACGATTGTCGATGAAGGACCGGTTAAAAAACTTATCGTGAAGAAATGCACTGTCGAAGATGCCTATGAGTACAGCGTAGTCGCAATAAACGTGAAGTCATCTTCTAAATTGAAGGTCCAAAGTAAGTATCTTTTGGAATTTATTTTCCTGATTTTCCGTTAAAAATATTGCATACTAAAATGGTTCTCTACTTTTTAGTAATCGAAACCCCACCAAAAATAAATATGGATTCGCCAAAGTTGTACAAAGTCAAAAAGGGCGAAGACGTGGAAATTAACGTCAAGTTTTCTGCCTCGCCTATGCCAACTGAAGAATGGACTGTTAACGGACGTGTTGTGTCTAAGACAAAACGAATCATTCCAACTATACAAGAAGAGTCAGCAACTTTGACTATCAAGAAAATTGAAGAAAAGGATATTGGCGACTACACTCTGAAACTAGTGAACTCTCACGGTGAAGCAGAAATTGATATCAAAGTCGTCATTGTTCGTAAGTATCGCTTTGAAGATTTTATAACTTATAAAAAATATTCAAGTCCTAGAAATATAATGTAATTTCTTTCATTTGTAGAAGTACCAAGTCCACCTGGAAAGCCAGAACCTTCTGAAGTCACAGATGACACGATCACTCTTCATTGGAAAGAACCAGAATCTGATGGAAATTCACCCATTACAGAGTACATTTTAGAGTATCACGATCGAGAAGAATCATCGTAAGTTTCTTTACGACTTAAGATATAGGAAAAATAATATTTTTAATTTTTTAAATACTCACAACTTCTTTTATAGTTGGACAAGTGTTACGGAGAAGATAACTGAAACATCGCAAAAAGTAACGCAATTAACAACCAAAAAAGAATACACCTTCCGTGTAAAAGCGGTAAATGAAGTTGGTCCAAGCGAACCTTCTCCCAACTCAGAATATATTAAAGTTACCAAACCAACGGCATCTGAACCACCAAGAATTCTGGAACCACTGAAAAGCGTTGTAACCGGATTGAAGAAAATTGTCTCATTCTCGTGTGTCATCGGAGGCACACCAATTCCCGAAGTGACCTGGTTCGTGTTATAAAGACTAATTACATTTTTATATGTGCTTAAAGTATTAGAAAGAAGATTTCAATTCTATTTTATGTTTTAATACAGGTTTAAGAACGATAGTCCATTCAAACACAAAAATATCACTTATGAAAACCGTGTTGCCAAGTACATCATTGAAGAAACAACAGAAACTTCTGCAGCAACATTTACTGTAAAGGCAGAAAACGAAGTTGGCACAGCCCAAACTACTTGTCAACTGAAGATTCAAGAACCTCCAACAGTTACAGTAGATGAAGCTCTTGCTTCTCAGAAGATCAACGCTGCTGGCCAGTGGAAAGTCGAAGCTAAATCATCAGGATTCCCGAAACCAGAGATAACATGGACAAAGAACAAACAAACTATTGTAGACAAACGTGTTTCAATTTACACGGAAGAAACATCGTCCACTATTGCGATATACTCTTTGACGAGAGAGGACTCTGGATCTTATACTGTTACAGTTGAAAATGAAGCTGGCAGTGCGTGGGAGGAAATAAATCTAAAAGTTATTGGTAAGTTGTGATTGCTTTTATTATATTCTAAATATAATTGCTTTTATTTGAAAGGTATTTATCATTTAATTTTCAACTCTACAGATAAGCCTAGTAAGCCTCAAGGCCCATTGACCATCAAAAACGTCCAACAAGATCGAGTCACAATTGAATGGAAACCACCAACTGATACAGGTGGACTTGATCTCAATCACTACACTATTGAAAAATGTGATCCAAACAAAAAAGTGTGGATGAAGGTGGCTGACGTCGACCCTAAAACTACGAGCTACTGCATTGAGAAATTACAACCTGATGCAGAATATGTGTTCAGGGTTATTGCGAGAAATGACGTTGGTTCATCAGAACCGTTAGAGTCTGAACTTGTTAAAATAACATCTTCATTAGGTAAAGTATTCTTACTTTCCATTTTATCTAAAGCATCATCTTATCTAAAACATTATCTTATTTAAAACATCATCTCATCTAAAACATCATCATGAATGCAACTTTGACTAAACGGTGTTAATTATAGAAAAACCAGGACCACCAAGAGGACCTCTGGAAGTATCTGGTATGACGAAAACATCCTTCACGATAGGGTGGAAACCACCAGAATATGATGGAGGAGCACCAATCATCGAATACATCGTCGAAATGAAAGAGACTTCTAAGAGTACTTGGAAGAAGGTGAGTAATCTTTACTATGAAAGCATTCTATCTATTCTAAAAAATAAAATTTATATTTACAATTGTATTAATTTATTTCTATAGGTTGGCAGTGCAAAAGAGGGAGTTACACATTTCAGTTTATCAGACCTAAAGACAGACGTATCCTACGACTTCAGGATATCAGCAAAGAACAAGGTTGGAACTGGACCAGCGTATGTGTCAGAAGAACCAATCATCGCAGGAAAACGTCTTAGTAAGTACACTTGTATTCATCAGCTAATTATTATTCTACTAACAGAGCTTGAATTTGATTCAAATCACTTTTTGCTTACGCTTCTGCTCAGAAATAACAAAAATTACGCCTAGCACAATTTATGCACTGCTTGGCACATTTCCGGCTGGAACGACCGTTGTTTCCAAAAGTAAGTAGCTTGTAATGTTACCAATTTACTTTATCAGTCAATTTTTTGTTTATGAAATTAATATATTTGTCTATTTTACAGCACCGCCATCATGTCCACTAAATGTGAACGTTACAAACATTATGAGTAGAAGTGTTACTTTAAATTGGTCTCCACCAGCAAGTACAGGAGGAGCCGATCTTACTGGTAAATTTACCTTTCTTCTTCAATTCAGGACGTTGGGTCCAAGTTCTAATCTCAAAATTCGAATCCCCATTTTACTTAATAATTATTACGCTGGAGCCTCGATTTTTCTTTTTCTTTGAATAATTATAAAAATTCTGTAGACAAATGACAAAGATTGTTAACTATTTTTCTTTTATCAGGATACGTAATCGAGAGACGACCACTGACTGGAAAGGGTGCGAAATGGATCAAAGTAGCCACACTAGATGCTGTGACTAACACCTACTGTGTAGAAAATCTCAAAGAAAGTGAATTCCTATTTAGGATATTTGCCGAAAATAGTATTGGTCTTAGTCCACCGGCCACCTCAGAACCAGTCACTTTACAAACTCATGCTTGTAAGTCTCACAAAATCCATCAATTATTTTCCGTAATTATTTTTTATACAGCCAATTTTTTCATATAAGTATTTCTATTCCTTCATTATTCGACGATTCATTCGCAGAAAAAATGAAATGTCATCGCTTCGCTCGCTGAAAAAGAATACCATCGCTCAGATTATACAACTGTCCTCGCTTCGCTCTCAAAAGTACAACTTCTATGCTTAGCTCGTCCTTCGAAATCTTCGTTCTCATTAATTATTCAATTTTGTAATATTCCCTATTTATCTATTCCTATTCCTATAATTTCTCTCTGGAAAACCTGCACGTTTTTTATTCACCGAGCTTAATAGTCTAATAGCTTTATGATAAAAAGTAAATCTAGAGGTCCAAATTCTAACTTCTAAATTCTATTTTCTTGTTTTACTCAAGAAATATTATAGTTAGATATTTTTTCGCTCTGTAGCACGATTCGTATTTAGATAAAATTTGGACTATAGAGCATAATTCTATTTAAAAAATGAGTACAGTCAGAGCGAAAAATATCTAATTATACTATTCATTGAGTAAAATGAGAAAATCAAATTTTGAGGGTAAATTTATACCCGACCCCCTTAATAAAGCTAAACATCGTTAATATTAAGTGTCTTAAAAACGAAAAACTAAAAATAACTAGATGCTGCAGTCTTCGTGAATTTTCAAATGTTGGAACTTATTGAACTAATCGAAAAATGTGTATTTCAGTGGTACCATCACCACCTACAGCACCATTGGAAATTAGACAAATTGCTGGCAACACAATTTCTATTGAATGGGGTCGACCCGAATTTGACGGTGGTGCACCCTTGGAGGCTTATAAAATCGCAATTCGAGATGTGAAGAAAACCATGTGGATGGAAGTAGGTCGTGTTAAGGCTGATATTCAAAAATTGACGATAAGGGACCTTCAAGAGAAACACGAATACCTCTTGAGAATATTTGCAAGGAACGAAATCGGTTTCAGTGAACCATTGGAATCCGAAGAACCAATCAAAATCGTCCCTGCAACTGGTGAGGAATTTTTTGATAAAATTCATAATTATAAATTGAAATTCCGAAAATTCCTGCGAATAAGACTTGCTGATAAATAAATCATATTTTTCAGAACTAACTGTAATCGAGCCAGTAGCGGAAACCCCAGATCGAGGAGAGACAACATCTGTAAGTTACAGCACAGAAAACACAAGTTCCTGGCTACGAGATCATAATATGGATGCTGACATTCACTCTTATGCTAGAGCGAGGCTGTTGAGAAAGGATGAATACTTCTTCAAAATATGGCATTACGCCAAAAAGCTTTTTGAATAAGCATTTTCTACCCCTATAAATTATCTGGGCGATATTATCATGTCCTTTCTCTTCTGAATTCTTTCCTTATTTTAATATAAGAAATACTGCGATGAGACTTGTAATATAATATCGTGAAATCTACAGGTTTCTCGATTTTTCCCTAATTCCTTTTTATAGAAGTCTAAAGTATATATATAGCGACTAGATCCAATAAATTAGCATGTATGCGGGTACGAAGCTACTTGTAAGTACCAATGAGTGTAGAATCTAGTCAGCGCATAAAAGAGAAGAAAACTTCCCTTAATTATTTATTTATTTATTTTTATTCTTTTCTTAAACGGACCAAAGATTCCCGAAAGAATGTAGAATCATTGCAAGACAGATACGGTTTTTCCAGTTTTTGGACAGCTTTATCTGTGCTTTTCGATCATCGGTTGGTGTTAAACCTGCACAAAGAAAAATTATTGTAACGATGAGAGTGAAAATCTCTTGCTTGCGCGGAAACCCGTTGAAAAGTTTGTTTTGAAGAAATATATTATATATATATATATATAAAGAGAATCCAAACTTGAAAGACGGATATCGGTGCGAATATTTCCGAATTGCTTAAAAATTTATATGAATATCAAGAAGCATGAAATGTTAAAGCACGGAGAAATGTGATAACCGAACGTCCGCACAAGTTTCTTGTTTAATATTTATAAGCGAACGTATTCAACCCTGTTGTGTATTTATATATTGCTTGCAACGAGACTACCGTATTTATTATATTATATTATGTACTGATAACGTTATGTAATCATAATAACTATATATTTATTTCTAAAGCATAATTTTTAATTGTTATCGACAAATCTATAAATCCAAAATATGTATTATCAATTAGAGAAATGCCACGCAGTGTTGGTAATCGAGACGTAAAAATATAGGTGCAGAACAACAGCATTCACCACCAATGCTGCGTCGCATACTCTAAAATTTCTTGTAACACTTTAATTAAGAACGATTAAATTATTGCAAATGAATTTCGTCTGTTTTGATACTTATTTTCCCTTTTACCCTTTATACTATAAAGTTTTCCTTAATTGTACTTGTTACGTCCAAATAGCACGTAATTGTTTTCATATCTAATTTGTTCGTTAATGTCAGGTTTCTTAATTTATTTCTTA
>JAUEJJ010000017.1:10075901-10098335 GCA_032164275.1 Synergus coniferae | reverse complement strand
AGATTAAAATCTGAATTAAATACTAAAACTATCATTTTTTGTAATAACTATAAAAATTTAATTTGAGCACAAATCTGGCATTCAGCACAACTTTCCTGAAAAACGCATGGTAGAAAACTCACTGAAATGTTCCATTAATTGATGAGAAACAAAATGGTGTTATACCTAGTGCTTTTCATCCACGATCTGCCCAGAAAATTGTGGAGATAGTTGTGTAGCTGGCAGATAAAATCGGCAAATCGTCTCACGCAGATCGTAAATCTGTTCTCGGTGGGTGCGCGCGTGGTTTAGAGCAAAGAGAGGAACGCGGGTGCGCAGATGGAGGGCCACGAGGACGGGTAGGATATTGGCGAGGAGAGGGTTGTCAGGGGTGGTCTCGCACTGGTGTTGGTAACTAGTTTCAGTGCCAACGCCACTAAGGCTGTAGTATTAGTGTGATGGTGCCGATGGTGGTGGTGGCGGTGAATCCCTCGAAAAGTCCAGCCTGGCGCACCACTCAGTTCCAAAAGCCGATCCCGAGTTGAGAGCACGTCTTTCGCTTCTCGCTCTTTCATCCGAATCTCACGCCGGTTATTTCATTCTTTCGGTACGTGGCGTGCGTTTCGGTTTTGTGCATTTACACTGACGAGGATAAAAAAGGAATAACATTCTTGTCGAATAACATCTTTGTCGAATCGGTGACCTTGAATCTTCGACTGTGTTCGATACCTGTTTGTTGAGCAATGCAAATGCAGCAGATCTGCCGAAGGAAGATTCAATAACAAAATTTATATAAAAGGGAGAAGCTGATAGGTTAGAGGAAAATAGAGAGCAGGTTGCGAAAAGGCTTTTCTTGGTTTGAGAAAATTTTCATATTTTTCAGATAAACATGTATCTCTTGATTGTGAGACTCGTTTGACTTTTCAAGATTTCAAGGAGAGAAATCTGGAGGACTTTTGATAAAGACCGTTGTTGTTGACCCACTTTGAGAAGGGTGGCATCCCTTCGGTCTTTCATAAACTTCCACATGTGCTACTTCGCTAACCCAAGGCTTTGTTTAAGAAAACAAAACCTACTGTTGAGGATTCTTTGAAATGTTTAAGATTCTTTAAAATGTTACACATGTAGAATCTGTAACTTTAGGGAAAATAGGTTGCATGAATCTGTATACGTCAGAATCAATTTCCTTCGTCAATTTCCACGAAATCTAGGTTTGAAGATCTCAATTCAGTTTAATAAGATTAGAAGTACTTATTGCATAAATTGGGATTCTAGATGTTGACGCGAGGTAAAATTATTTCGATCATTTGTAAAGGTAGTTTCAATTTAATAATGTTTTTAAAGTTCCGATGTGACTTGAGTCTCAATGTGACTTAATGACTACGCGGAAATGACATATCCAAATTGGTTGGACATCTCGCGTATTCCGTAAGGGGAAATCACGGGAGCGGAAGCTCGTAATGAATCATTCGTAACGTGCGCTTCGTCGAGACAAATCGTAAGCAATAACGGACAACGTATTTTTGATCGTTCCCGGTTTCCGCGGCCGGTGAACGCCAAACCATTAATTTACAAGCATTGGCGGGCACAAGTGTAATCAATTTAAAAGGTTCGAGCATTTCCGTGAAACATGGAGATGATTTATGTTTCACCCTAAATACGTGATTCGTTGAATGCAGAAACAAGTATATACATCGATGACTTCCGTTTTTATCATAGGACTTCCGACCTCTCTAGCAGAGATTCATTTTGTTTTTTGTTTTTTTTTTTTCATTGAAAAAGAGATGGTTTTTTTCGCCTGAATACGAAAACGTGAATTCGTCAATTTCCGGATTGACTGTAGAGTGTAGAATTATCGTAGATTATAGATCAAGGAATGGTTTTTGATTAGTTTCAACTTGTAAAAAAATATAATCCAATTTCACGCTTTTTGGTCCGCTTTGGATGGCACGTGCAATTATCTCTTTTGTTTATTGAGAATTTAATTACGGCGCCTACACGTGGAACGAGGGCATTAGTCGTGCGAGTCTCATTCGTATTTCACAGACCAAGAGCACTTTCGCCATGTGCTGGGCGAAGTTTGTCTGTTCGATTAAAGTTAGACTAACAGTAGACTTCTCTCCATGTGGCATTGCCATTACTCTCTCGGTTTACTGCTTGAAATGATGGGGGTTTTATGTGGGTGGGAGAGATGGTGAGATAAATTACCTTGAAGGACCGACTGAGAATAAAATTAGGTTCTGGAGAGAAGATTCTTTGTTATCTATATACAAAGCAATTTATATCTAATAAATAAAGCATTCTTCTTTTTAATGCTGTCAAAGACAAATGATCTTTTAACAAGAAATGATCTTTTGATGAGAAATAAGTTTTATGATAGAATTTATTGTTCCTAGTAAAAAATTCGATGAACCAAGAAAAGCGGAAATGAAGTTGGGAATTAAATCCGGTAATGAGATATTGAAAGAATGACAATGTCAGGACGATACTTGGTAACACGTGGGTTAAACGAAATCAGAGTTTGACAGTTGATTCGTTGTGACAGTGAATCTGCAATAGTTGAAGGTGTATCGTGTATCGAGGGATACAAGTGTTTGATGAACTTCATCAGTGGTAAATGTCGGTAGTGATGCCGTGATGGGGTGCAGCACGAGGTCATTCTTCTTAACCACTTTCCTCGTGGGTGCATTTCTCACCATCGTCCTGCTGTTCCAGACTTCCGGAGCGACCCGTAAGTCGATATTTCTTGCCGACATTTCTAAAAATCGAAAGCTTCCTCATTGAAAAAGTCTTCCAGTTAGAGCGAAATTTCTGCCATTAGCAACAAGATTAAGGAAAATGAGAAAGCAATTTTCTTAAGCAGACTTATCATGATTACTGTACACTAGAGATTGATGAATTAATCAAATACTTCCGATTCTTGAAAAAAATATATATGGCAGTTTTAGATACATAATTAGCTTCTATAGGATCTTGTCATCAATTTTCGAAGAAGGTTCTATATTCATTAGAGTTTATTTTATCAGTACAGACAGCTTTTTTATGTATATTTCATAATAATTACACTTTATTACTTTGTAATTTAAATTTCAGTTTACCTTTACCAATGAGAGTAAAAAAGTTTGATGGAAAACTATTATAAAAACCAATTATGTAATTCCGTTCAAGATTCAGCTATATGCAAGAGCGCAAAATGCTATTTGATCGTAAAAGAAATTCCTCGTTTAGAATGCCATTTTTCTGAATGTTTACTTTTTCTCGAGTTTTAAAGAGCGTTCATTATTTTTCAAAATTTTTTCAGGGTCGTAAACATTCATATTATTTATGTTTTTTTTTTAAATTTTGTTTATATCTTTTTTAAAACTTTCTTTAATAACAGAGTTACAATCCATGGGTTAACGACTTGTGAAATCAGGTGTAGACTTGCACAGAAATTTACAAAATATCAACCCCTAGGTTATAATCTATCTTTAAAAGACATGTGAAAATAATGATAATTTTTTAAAAGTTTAAATTGTTGAAAGCATACTGTTGATATAACTGCAAATGTTCCGGTCACATGCAGTTTCGCAAATCGAGCAGTGGAAAGAGTTTATCACGATCGTTGACGCGTTCATGTTCGATGAACTGCAAACACGTGAATACTCATAAGCTCCTCAATTTTGCCCTTATTCGTTTGCCGAGCGAATATCTGGTGGCAGTTGGCGAACCACGATTTTTCTACAACGCATGTCTTTTGAAACGCGTTCAGCCAGAGAGCAGGGTGGTGTGTTCTGGTGTTGGAAAACGAAACATGATGAAATGGTCTGTTAGTTGGGATTTATATAACTCAACACTCTGAAAAGACTGTGCCATAGAATAGAAACTACTGAGTGTGGTAGACAGTAAAATGTAACCCCTGACAGGGTCGCGGGTCGTCGCCAAAGAGGATTGGGCCGATTGGGGAAAGGGCGGGATGGGTGATGAACGAACGGTACAGTGGTTTGGTTCAAAGGCTCTAAAAGCAAAACTATAGTGCCCACTGGGTATGGGTATTTCCACAGAAAGTGTCATTTTTTCGTCACTCACGGAATTTGTGTATTATTTGCTTAAAATATTCCTGGAAACTGATCAGACAACTTCCTTAAATATCACAAATTTACATACCCTTGATCGATAGATTTTTTAAAATGACGTGAAAAATTGTTGAAGTGGATAGTAGCTATTGAAATATGATGGGCTTAATTGTATGCTTTGACACCATTATTGTTAGAAAAATCAGAAAAATTTTCCACGCCTTGTTTCTTTGAAGTGCTAAAACCGGTTTCTGCAGGTATGGGAAATCGGAATCCAAATTCTTTGGATAGTTTGCTAGATTTAAGTGTTTGAGAAGTTTTGTATAGAAAAGATAAATGGATAAGGTTAATACTTTTTAATGTCAATCATTGTGTTCAACAGTTGATAAATTTTAAGAGCAAAAGAACTTTATAAGGTATAACTTTGTGTGGAAATACCCTTGTGTATTTATACTCATATGATGCCAGACATAGAAGTGAGAGAGAAGCCGCCGATACTTGTTTTATATACTAAAAACGCCTCTTGCTCCTTTCATTTTTTTTTGTTTTTTCTCTTTTTACTCTTTTTTATTCTTTTCTCTCAGCGTCTAGAATCTAGTCCCTGTTTTTTCACTCCCACTGTCTTTTTGTCTGTCTCCTTTTGACTTCCGCTGAACCAAGATCGTCCCTTCATTCTGTTCTTTGTTAGCTTAGGTCAAGGGACCAAATAATTATATAGTGTAATTGAAAGGCTCTGTATAAATTATTCTTAGTCGTTGGAAGCTGCTGATGATGAGAATGACTCATCATATTGGAAGTTTATTCTTTGTAAATATAAATGTAGCGTGGGTTTATCTCACGGCAATCAAAAAGGTTAATTATTAGTTATGCCCTCTAATATTTACAATTAACACTACGTCATGGTGTAATAAAATATATACTTGAATTTGTACACGGAAATATTTCTCATTGTAAATGCAGTGTAATATTTTACCGCATTTAATGCTTAATTAAGGATCAATTAACTGATTCTTGTCTTCAACGGAACTGTAATAAAAGTTTGAAATTCTTCGCCTCTTTCTCGTTCTATTGTTTTAGCGCCTGCAAGCTGTGTCCTCTTTTTTTATTTCAATGTCTATAGGTGCTTTACTCCAGACATTCATGAACCGTATCGATTAATTGCTCTCGTTTATAATCGGAATTTTTATAAGGAGATAATTAATTCGTGGACTTATAAATCTCTTAAAAGCTTTTGAAATCATTAAAAATTCCTTAAAATTCTTTTAAAAATCTCTTGAAACAAATAAAAGCATGTACTGCATGTTAAATAAAAACAGATATCATATTTACTGAAGGCAACATATATTCTCATGGGACTACTTATAATTTAATTTTCGTCAGGGGAAAATCCTGTTTTTCCTGTTTGTGAGAAACTTTTCGAAACATGAGGGATGAACCAGGTGGTTGAAGAGTTACACGAGGAAGGGAAGTTTCAGCCGTCATTCAATCATGTGTACTCCCCACACACCTGTCTGATTTCATTACTGAATCTAAGTGAACAGGCAAAAAAATCACGCGTTTTGTGGCATGCTGACAACACGTCCATTAGATCCATTTGATCCCCTTTTGGTCCATTTTGAAAAAGGTACTAATGCAGCAATCGATGCTATGCACCTATACGTCACTTGAAATTATGATCTTCGCGGAAATCGGGAAAAATATCAGCTTTTAGCGTCACTTGGCGATTTATTTGAAAATCTCGCTGAGCGACTTTTTTTATACTGCAAAGTGTTATGCCACATTACTCTCGTTCTGCATCAGCATATCTCTTTACATATCGCGGATTTGTGTATAAACTCTGTGCAGACAAGGATGTTAAATGAGATCTAAGTTACAGATGTGATAAGGTGGAATGTGACGGCTTTTGTCGTTTAAAAAGCTCGTCTGTTCTTCGATATTATGGTGCACTTCTCTGCACGCGTTTTTTTTAATGTACCGCAATGGAACTTGATAGCAGTTGAGTCAGTCGACTATTACGGTGTGGTAGTTTCGCCTCTTCATGAAGAGAAAAATAAAAATGTTTTCGCTGTCATTGCAAGTAACAACCGCCGGTTGGCTATTTTATTGTGCGAGTAATGCTCAGTCTACATTAATTCCCGAAATTTCAAGTTCCCGAATAAAAATAATATTACCGAAAGTGTTTTTTAACCAACATAGAAAATTAACGAATTATAATCTTTTAAAATCCCAGGCAACAACGGACAAATTTTTCATAGTAATTAAGTAAGAACAAATAGATATCCTTGATTTCTTTTTGATAAATTCAATTGCTTTTAAAACTTCATTTTCCCCTTAACTTTCCTCTTCAGATCATTGATTTTTCGTTAGAGCATGACAAAGGAAATTTAACGAGTACCCTTCATTGCTTCATTTTCATTCTGTTCTCCTTTCCAGTCACGTAGGGACTAGATGAAAACAAAGCAGAATTGTTAGTGCAATAGAAAGTACTCATTTTGAATGTAATCAATTCACAAGTTTATTTATCAGTATAATAAAAGTGGATATAAAATGTAGATTTTTATAGACATCGGCTATACCACGTTGATTCATTAGGATTCAAAAAGCGTATTATAATACTTTTTGTTGATCAAGATTTCCGGGGGAGGAGATTTTAGCGCTTGGGGGGAATTAAACAAAGTTTATTGCTTACGGGGAACAACCAACCATTCGCAGTGGGATATAGTCATGTTGCTGGAAAACAGATGTCCGCGATTAGATAAGCCGAGTAAGAGAGAATGGAGTCTGTGCAGGATACGCGCGGGACATCAAATCGAAAGGAGCATTAAAACTTGTCGATGCGTTAGCTGCATGGTGGTCGACGACATTCGGTCGTTGCCAGAAAGACTCTCTTGGGAAAAATCACAGGGGTACGGGAATCGTTTTGCTCATCTGCCGGAGTCATAAAGCTGATACTATTCTGTCTTCGAAAATACATAAATCTCCTCTCACCACCCCAATGTAATGTAGGAGAAATGAGCGAGTATGAAAAATAAATGACTAAATCAGACATATCCACGTACGAAGGTGGCTATAGTGTCGAATATCCTCCTTACCATTTGTTTCACGCCATTTCATTGCACTCGCCAACTGCTCGCTTTTTATTTTTCTTATTTATATGATGAACGGTCGCGGCGTTATAAGTCAGGAATTATGATGTACGTGGCAGCAATATTACGTTCATAAATGTCGCTCAAGTTTCACCTAAATTCAAACACGGTTACGTGCGACTGGTTATCTCATAAAAACTTGAGGTATCTCCTTTACCTGAATTTAAAAATATTTTTTCAATTTGGTCACCAAACGACAGCATTCAACAAAATTCGGGTATTTTATTGTTGGGAGACCAACTTCACGTCAATTTTTGAAGGACTTTTCCAATTGATAGAATTATATCAAAGGGATTAAATTACTAACGGATACAGGCAAGTATACAGGAATAAAAAGGTTTGGTTTCTGATTTTATTACACCTCTGGTTTTATCAGTACTACTCACTTGATCTGGAAAAGTAGAGGTGATATCTCTCGCTCTTAATGACCACGTTTTTTCTTACACCTTTCATGAAGCTCTTCGAAGCACATGCAGGTACGGCAATTCTACGCCTCATATCCGTTATCGAGAATCTTTTCATCCAAGTTCAAAATAAATAATGGAAGCTCGTGGTCTTTGCCATTTTACGAGAAAAAGGGAATTCGGCATCGGCAATCTGCACAGCCTGAATAGGGGCACTATCTTTCGATAATGATGGCGAGTGCAAGAATCGATGAACGCGTACCATCGCATTATCGTTACATTTACGCTTCGACAAGCGCGTTCAATCGCCACAGATAAACCATTGATGCAGGAAAATTGCAGAAGTCAGCGCACCTTTTTTTGGTAATGGTTTGTCTGGACTGATTTGAAACAATGGACTATAGTATATATTTGTTTTGGATTTAAAACATCCATTTTATTTTTAAAAGCATCTGATTCAAATTTCTCATGTTTTTTTTTTACTGAAATTCTATACAAGGATCATGAAGTTTTTATGCATTTTCCGCTTGCAGTATGAAGTTTGCTTTATCACTAAGATGTGAAAATTTGTATCGTTTCACTCATAAAACTGTGAAAAAGTAAAAAAATTTCCTCCCGTGGCTCATGAAATTCTTTCAAATTACTCAAATTTGATGTATCTAATGTATTCGTCTTGAAATTGACGAAACTTTTATTTTCAAAATTGTTGAATTTCAAATTGAAATCATGTAATTTGGTATCTTTTTTGTATTTTTCCATGCAAGGACAATATATCATTTTTTTTGATAAAGAATCATCGAATATTCAAACAAAATTAGCTAATTTATATTTTCTATGCGCTCACTGAAAATTCTTGAGTTAAATCCATCCATTTTTTTTCAAGTGACGTTATACGCATTGAAAAAATATTAGCGCACCATGTTAAGAGAATAGATGGCACTCATGCGTCGTGTATTCGCAAGCACCTGCATATAAAGCAATTAAAGTATCGTTTTCTCTCAGTTCCTTTTCTCGTTAGTTGGCGTGTCGAGTTAGGCGACAAAATGGGTTAAAAATGTTTTCATTCTTCCAGTTCCGGTTCCGTACACAGTTTTCTGTGAGTTTATACATATTATACATATGAAAACGATATGTAAACTCATTCTCTTTTTAATTTAACCAGTACAGTGACTCTTATGGTATACATACATACCTTTGCATATCTCTTGCACGTATGAGCTTTGAATACTCTGTCCTTGCATCAGGAGACAGGGACCAATTTTAACCAGTTGTTGACAGTCCTGAGGAAAGTCAAATTAGCTTTAACGCAGACATGCAATTCTTCTAAATGCAAATATGTATAAAGGCGACGGGGGAGACAGATATATACGGATAACCACAATGATTTTCCATGCAACAAACCTTGTGCAAGAAATTTTCTCTCTCTATATATGTCTCTTGGGGATTTTCTGTTTATTCCCACTACAAAATGTTGTATCCCTCCAAGAAAAAAAATATATCGTTTTGCACCGGTTCAGGAGGTTAGCTGGACTCATTAATAACAATGCAATTATTTTCGAGGGCGACTTGTCTCAAGGGAGTGCTGACTCGCAATTTCAAAGGAAGTTGAATAAGCGATCGCGACCACTCTTCTCGAACGAATACCGACGACAGAAGAATCGCTCTTTATACAGAGATAGGAAGCGATCCCCAGCAATTACAATTAGTATAAATACCTTTAAATGCCGATGCCGAGACATTTTACTTTTTACTATCGGGCCACGTCCTTACTACCCACGCAGCCAACGCGACCCTTATCGACTTTTAACGAATCGCTACTTTCTGTACGCCATCCTCCTTTCACCCAAACTCCCAATCGATCTTTTAGCTTCTTCAGCTATTTTTCCAGACGATGGGTATTGAGCAAAAAATATATACTTGAATTCATTCCAATAATAGGAAGGAGAGAATATTTTTCTACGTGCGATTGTATACGTTTCAATAAAAAAAAAAAAAAAGCGATGGGAGATACTCAATCAAGTGTCACTTGCAGAAAGACTTTTCGGAGAAATAGCCGTTTGAAATGTCAAGTAGAATATATAAAGTAATAAATAGAGTTAATATTTGATTGAATTGAAATTTTCATCCACTAAAATTATAAAGCTGTTTAAAATATTGCAAAGTTATATGTAACTTATGCAATTTTAGTGGTAATAATTTATTCAACGGAAATTAGTTTTTCAATTAATGAGCACATTGGGAAAATTTTCATCCAGTAAATGGTAATTGGTGTATAGTTTTACGTACGCAGCCAGTAATGAATCGGTACATAGGAATATAAAACTGAATTTATCTCTGCGTGTGTGTGTTTCGAATAGGCTTTCGAAAAGAAATTTTGTAGGGCGTCATAAATTTGTTTTGCAGACTTTTAAAAGATATTTTCAAACTGATTTCGAATATTTTTATTTTTTCATAGCTAACCATTTTTGTACATCTATTGACATCGTTTGGAATATGTATATTGAAATCCCGTAAAGTCCTTTGGAATTCTTTAATCTCCACATGAAATCTCTTAAAATATCTTTAAATTCCCTTAAATTTCTGAAAATCCTAATAGACAACGATTGGTGAATTAAATTTGTACCACTCATTAATAATTCTTTTTATTGAAACTAATTTTCAAAATAATTAAAAATTATTTCCAAATATAAATGCCTCGGAAATCTATAAAATAAATTTATTACAATACTTATTCTCTGCCACAGGAAGTATTTACTTATTGAATTATCCACGGGATATGATTTATTATGATCTTCATTGATAGTTACACATTTAATTGAAGATAGGAGGAAGAAGAATAAAATTGTTGTTTATCAAACTGCAGGTTACTCTGCTGACTAATTTACTTATTTTAAAGTGGTGGTAAGTTTCTAATTTTGTATCTTAAAATATTCCTCTCAAAACAAGGTGATTAAAATTGTGTACTTAAAAATTGATGTCAAATGACAATTAGAGTACATAATTGAATTTTCGTTCATAAAGATAAATTGGCTGTGTAATAAACTCAATAATTCTGTTATTCCAAGATGCTGAGCATAGCAATAATAATAATCAGAACTTTTCCACGAGATACGGTTTTATTTCAATCATCTCGAGGTGCGCACATAAACAGTGTGATATCGGGAAAGCGGCATTAAGAACTTAAGAAGTTTCCGAGAAAATCGTCTCAGTTTCTTGTGAAACGAGACGAAATTCGCGTATTCTGTCTCCTGGCGGTGCCACGATAGACTAAACTGTCTCACGAAATGGGGTGGTACTCCCCCTCATCTTCCCAAGTGATTTGCCGCAATTACGGATTCTCGCTCTTCCTTTTCCTGCCCTCTAAACCTTACTTAAGCGATAAAAGAACAAAGAGACTGTTGATAACGAGCTCCTTGAAAAACCGTAACGAATGAGAGGTCACACTGCGTTATCTTTATCACCCCAGAAACACGTACACACACAACCACTTCAGTTCACCCGCAGGGATTTCATTCAAAGACTGCCCTTGTCTCAAATTTCTATCTTTGTTTTGTCGGAATTAAGCACACTTCGATTTTTTGCGAACATTTATATCTCTTAAAAAGAAATATCTTGCAGGCATGAGTAATTTTTTTCTGGAAAGAGTGGTGGCAAATTTAATTTCGAATGCTGTATTCGTTCTTCAAGTTTTACATTTTTACTACATTATTTAGTTTTACATTATTAATTATTATTATTACTGACATAAAGTTTTGAGACTCGATTCCATGAGAGGTTCATGACCTTTGTTTGTAAAAATATGTCACTCGAAATGGAAGTGCAACCTCATTAGGGTCAAGACTTCTTTATTCGTGAGTTCTTAAAACTCTTCTTGCTTCCTACTTTTATATTATACATTAATATACATATAACTTACGTGGAGTAATAATTTCTAGATTTATTTTCTAAATTTATTTTTAACATGCAGACATTTTCACCCGGCGTTGCCCTAGATTTTAAGAGATTTCAAGTAACTTGTAAATAATTTTAACAAATTTTATACATGCTTTCAACTTTATATATATTTAGATTTATATTACGCCTTGCAGAATTGAAGGGATTTTCTTTTATTTTCCGCATGCATTTTCAAGAGAGTGACTAAAAGTTTCATACTAGAGATAGTAGAGATAAATTCATCAGTTAAGAGGATAAGTTGAGAGAATTGAAAAGAAAGTTAGATGGTTGCTGGGCAGAACTTGAGGGTGCTTTCAGGCAAACATTCGAAACTAGAGTGCATGATAGAGTTCAGCAACGTTGATTAGTTCATCAATCAATGACGAAGTGTTTACTCCTTCGACATCTGATCAATTACTGACTGATCCACAGTTTTGAACCACCCTTCGCTTCTCTCCATGCCAATCAGAATATACGAAGTCTTTACAGTTTTGAGGCAATATGGTGTCATTGATTGATCGTTGCATGGAAGCTAGCTAACTTTCATTATTCCTAAATTAATTGCTCTGGAGATCGGCCTATATACATTATACAGTATGTATTTTCGGATTATTTTATGTACATGAATTAAGAGTTTCTTTCGGTAAATTTTCGGTAAAATTTTAAAGGATTTCATGGAATTTTAAAGGATTATATGGAATTCTAAAAGAAAAATTAAGTAGCATATTTGGAATCTAGTTTATTAAGTCGTGAAGTTTTATTTTTATGAAATTTTACAATATTTTCTTCGCTGTAAATTTCTTGCAAATTCACTTTCCAGTCTTGGTACATTATTATAATTTAATCAGCTTCTTTTTTTTCTTTGGATCTTCTAGGTCAAAGAATAATTAAAACCGTCGTGTTAAATTAATCAAGCGCAACATAGCTACTTCAGAGTCTCTTGCAAAACATCTTATATATAAATCAGGATTTATTCTCGCATCGAGCTATCTCCTTTTCTTACTTATCAAGCTTCACAGTCTTCTCACATTTCCATTATTCTGGGAACTTTGTACACGCGAATAAAGTACAACGAAAAATAAAAACTAAATAAGATCTATTGAAGCAACGAAGATGTATTCACCCTCACTGAAAAAAGAATATTGTATTTCACAATGGCCCTTTTCACTCAGTTAAATCTTTTCTCGGTGGAGTCTAATTTGTACGGAAGGTAAAGACGGATTTGATTATAGTGCTTAAATACAGAAAAAAGAGGTGAAATCTAGAAAAGCAAGTTTGGTTTTATTTCCCAGTGAACGTTTCTTTCGAAATTTTTATAAAATTTGCATAAATATGTTTTAAAGAAACCAGCTAACGAATTTGTATTACAATATGCAAGGTAGTTTGTTTGTTTTAATAGGAAATGTATTTTTCTTATAAAAAGTTTTCACTTTTTTACTTTTTTTGTTTTGTTTTTGTATATATTTAATGAATGCCTGCAAATTTTATGAGGGACAAATGCAAAAGAGTCTATAAAGCTCAAAAGTAGGTTACGAGTCATTTCAACTTTCTCGAATTGTGTATGTATTCCTCATTTGAAAAATAATAATTTAGGAAACTGCGTTATTAAGTCACAGAAATGATATAAAATTAGAACATTTATTTAATTCAAGTTATATTAAAAAATCAGCAAGATGTGATGTAATGCTAATTTAAATATTAGATGACGTGTTTCAGATCTTTCGACCGGTACCTAGGTAAAAACTTAAAGCGCGTTTAGTAAAATTGGATTAAAGTCGCAAGGAACTTTGACGAGTTTTACATTGGCTTGAAACTTTATATAGTTGCTGAAAAAGAAGATCCTTACTCTTTTAACTTACATCGTATATTTAAGAGTATCTGGTAGAAAAAAATTTAAGCGGTTTGCATAAACTGAAACTACATAATTTTTTAATAACATATGTTGAGTCCTAGTCTTACAAATATTATAGAGTTTAATGTTTTCTCTTATAATACTATTTCTATGCTGCTTATACATTTTTTAATGAAAGATGTGTATTTGTTCCTGCGTAACAATATGTTAGCAATTTATATAAAATGCTTAAAATACTTCAAATAACCGCCAAAATAGGTGTCTAATGAGTCACCACTCGCATGCAAAGCCAATTGTAATTTTCCAGAATGTAAGATATTTTTCCAACAAGAACATTTTTGGGTGTATGCGTAACTCGGCGCATCAGATCAGGACATACCGTCACCGAGCGTTCCTCTTATGGTCGGGCACGGCAGATACCTTCAAAGCCTCGAAGGCAAAAACATCAGACATTTTCGTACGTCTTGAACGATCGTCTTTAATATTGCATTTTACCTCATAAACAACATATTCGGTATTAAACAAGAAAATTAGTTTGAAAGTGCATTTGGGGATCTTTATAATAGTATAGTCAGGGAATATTTTAGGAAAATTGTCAATAAATAGGTTTTCGATGTACATACTAATAAATACATTTCTTTTTTATGTACTGATGAACTAATTAAATTTCTCTCTTTTTGTTTCAGGTAAGTTCTTCCATTAAAGATCAGAATTAATCAATTAGTGAGTGAGTAATTATACTTTCATTTACGAATTTAAGTTTCGAATTACAGTTAGATTTTATTTTTGGTACACTTGTTTTAATTAGATAATTCATTAGAAAGGTACTGAAAATACTGAAATGTATACAGAAAATTTAGCACAAAGCGTCCCGATCAAATATTCTGGAGCGCGAAGCGCATGATGAAGATGTGCCCACGAAACGACTAGATTCTTTTAAACGCCATCGGCATCATTTAAAAAAGTAAATAACGTTCGGCGTGAATTAAAAAAAAATGACACGTGCGGAGTGAGATGTAGAAGATATTGCATAATTGTCTTTCAGCGTAAATATGCAATTTCATCGAATACTTCATGTTTGAATGAATTTTGTGTACCGAGAAGCTTGAACACGTTCGCGCGTCGGCGGAGACAAAATGTGTTATCCTCCTTCACCTCGCTTCGCGCCCACTATCAGCAGACAGCCGAGTGTATATGAGGGTATAACTAAGGTCGCGATCGCGATTTAAGGCGCGCCTGAGAAAAATACCAGCGATTTTCCAAATCCGCCTGGCAGCGAGTGTAGCACGAAAATATTGGCAAATGGTGAAGACAACAAGAAGAACACGGGAGAGTGAAGTAAAGGGGTTGAGGTGATGTGAGTTGAAAAAGAAGCAGAGCAGAGCTGAGGGTAGAAGGAGGAGGAGGAGGACTAAACATGGGTGGAGGAGTTGCTTGGTTGGGAGAAGGTTTGCGATCTACGCAGGGAATAGGAGTTTGAACTGGAGAGAATAAGCTTGGCGGGGGGGCCATGAGTTATCGCAGCAACTATCTGCTCAACTGGGCGGATTTATTTCTATAGGTACAATCTGCTGCAAAATAAAGTATTTTCAAAATAAGAGAGAAAGAAACGATGTAGCCGAGATATCGCTCCTATTTGTTTCACAGAGGACAGGGGTGCGCGAATGTTCATCCCTGAAAAATGTCCTTATAGTGGCGGTTTCGCCAAATTGATATACGCTTCAAAATTTAGTGGCGTGTAAACTAAGTTTGATTAACTTTTAAGAGTAGTATCATTTATGAATTCAAAAAGATTTTTAAAAATGTCAGAAGATGTCAATATTTCGAAAACATTGTGAAACCTCTACAATCTTGAAACTCTTTTGAAACTCTTTTGAATCCTTAAAATCAGTTGGCAGCTCTGATCTCGACTTTAAAGTACAGACGACGAATACAAATCCAACTAATAGTTGAAGAGAGAATTTGATATCTTTTTTATGATACGATACTTGAAACATGTAATTGGTAATTAAAATGATACATATAACTCTGATGAATAGCTGATGAGATTCACAAGTCTTACCAGTGAATCAAAGGTGAGACAGTCTTTCATGATAGGTAGAAAAATTGTCCTTTCGCGAAGGAAAGCCTAGAGAATATTAAGTAGAGGTATTACAAGTTTTTGTGATAAAGCGTCGCGTTGGGGTCAGGAAGGAAAGGAGGTACTAGCTATAAGTGAAGCATAAGAAAGCAAAGATGAAAACGATCCTGCCCCTGCCGCTGAAGAAATACTGACGTTGAAAAAAAGGAGATAGGAAGGACTGGACGAGGGTGGGTTTATCGATAACATATTTTTCGACTTTGTCCCGCGGGTCTTTGCAGTTCTGACGGGGATAAACCCAATGTTACTTTCAAATCTTCTAGTCGAAAGTGCTCCTGGCTGTATTTTACCCTGTTGTCTCATCGTCTGGAAATTCTTGCTACAAAAACTGCAAAAGAGTAAGAACTTATTAATTTGAGTCTGATTTTTTTCGCTGATTTTAACTGTCTGGGGATGATTTGCCTTAGCAGTTTCTTGCGTCGAGGGAGAGGGTGAATTGAGTCATATCTAAATTCAGATGAGCTTCTTCACCTTCGGATTTTAGGTTGCGTTCTGTTCGATTCTATCCCTTTCTTGATAACATAACACTATGTCAATGTCACTCAGTGGAACAAGAGCTAAAACCGGGAAATCTTGATACTCCATCGACAAGAAAGGAGCTAACGTGACGCTCGCATCAGCAAATTCTTGACAGTCGATAGATAGGCAGGTTCACTCCTAAGTGGGTAGATAGTAGAGTAGGTTGTTATCTCGGGCGAAGCTTTTGCTTAATGCAAATTGTCACCGACAAGCGATAGACGATAGATGAAGGCAAACGAAGATAGCTTACCGCAAGTTTTTTTTTTTTTTTTTTGAATAAATTACATCTGACGTCGGAGAGATGTGATCTTTTCTTTTATCAAATCTCATCATGGTAGACGACGTAAAAACTGATGAATCTAGATTAAGAGTAGTGAGTTTCTGATTAAAATTGATTACCCTCGCGAGTGGTGATACTTCCTACTTCCTCCAAATTCACAATTCATGATTCCTACAAATTCCTACCATTGTTTCCCACATATGTTATGATTAAGGGGAGAGGTTTCACGTCGAATGTAAGGAAATAAGTGCTTTGCATATTTTAATCAAGTTTCGCTGAACATAGGAGTGTACACAGTAGCATATATTTTTAAAACTGCTAAATCGCGATTTGATTGTTGCTCGGAGTTATATCTCGATTCCGCTGTGGCCTCAATCTCATTTTAGTCCAAGCTTAATGTAAAACAACAGAGAATTTACATCTCGGTGGGAACCAAAGCAAAGAGCCGAGTTGCGTGCTGAGGACTATCAGTGGAATGAGACGCACCGGAATTTAGTCAGCTTCCCGAGTGAATTTTTCTATCTCTCGTTGGCTTTTGTCTGCGACCTTCGCGTATGACCATTATAAACTACCCAGGGCAAAGCTATCCAGGAAAGGCTAACACAATCGAGTAAAATACGGTTGCAGACTCAGGAAGTGGCTTTCCCCTCGGAAAATGGCTGCCCGGAATCCTGGATTCAACCAGGAGTTTAATTCTGCCGTCGTTGATCTTTTTGTCCTCTCATGGAATCATGATTCAGGAAGAACTCGCAGAAAAAAAGACCACCGTAGGGTTCGTGCATGACATCTGTTTCGCTGAAAAAATTCTATATCTTATCGCTGATGCTTCCCTCTTAACAAAAGGATTTCCCGAGTACACATTGTGTACACGTCGCTGTAAATCGTGCTCGAAACTAATCCGTAAAAAATTTGTACTAGCGTTGAAATAAAATGAGACTGAAGTTTACAGTAAAATTATAGATCTATCATCTTAAGGAATTTCAAAGGATTTTAAAAGTATTTTGAGAGATTTCTTATGGACTTTATAGGATTTTAAAGAATTTCAAGGAATTTTAAAGGGTTTTCAGGAGATTTCAAGGAATTTCAAGTAAGTTAAAGAAATTTCAAGAGAACTGGACAAAAATTAATTCTCAAATATAAAATGTTGAGCAAAAAATTTGGCAAATGAAAATTTGAATTAGGTATGGACGTAAGTTACTCGTTACAGCTCATGCAGCGAAAAAGAATGGCAATACTGGTAGAAACGGGACATCAGGAAAAGAACGAGTTCACATTGTACTATCTACGTAGTTTATACTTCTCATATGCGGGTTTTCGCATTCCGAATGAAACTCACGCAGAGAATCTAAAAAAGTTAATATCTGCCGTCGAGTTGGCGTGCCTCGACTTCAAAGCAGATTTGTTTTCGCATTTCCAGGTTTATTTGGCTCGGTTATAGTACCCTCAGCCTCCTGCACCTATTCCTCTCATTCGCTCTTTCTCTTCTTACTTTCCAGATAGTGCTCTTCGACGTTGTGAACGTGAAAATCTTGTTAGCCTCTTTAGCTCAAGCACGAAAGGTGCCAAAGTCGTTGTATTCGATATCACGGAAAAACAGCCCCTTATTAAACCTCTGACTTTTCCCATCTCCTACCTGTAACTTCCATGTAATGTAATTTTGATAAGGCTTTATGATGGAAGAGGTCATCATGGAAGTGAACTACATACACCTTTTTTCAATTGATAAAGTTGAAGCATATGAAATATTATTGATATTAGAATTATATAGGATCATTCCGGGTCATTTCCGGTTTGAAAAACCTTTTTCTGGCCATTAAACTGATAAGGAAAGTCAAGGATCATATTTTTATTTGATACTTGGAATTTTTTAATTTTTTAAATTTGTTGCATTCTTTTCAAGTTTTATTGTGTTTGAAATTCGGTCAGTTGAAATTTTAGGATGTCCAAACTTTGGTGAGTTGAAATTAAAAGTTGTCTGAATGAAAAAAGGGTAATTTTTCGAAACCTTTTTTTTATTGTGGAGGACACTTCTTTCGCTTTTTTCACTTGTTTTTAGTTTCATAGTGCTGGGTTCATTAACTTTTGATATTCGCTACTCGTGAACATGAATCGAGATTAAATTAATAAATCGATTATTTATTCCTCGTGTGACAATTAGGAGCGGCAGAATGCGAGAAGTTCACTGGAATCCCCCAGTCAACTACTCCAGACTTGAGGCTCCCGCATATGACTTATGCGGGATTGGAGTGTTATGTTTTCGTTATCTGCTGGAAATTATTGAACTAGGCGTAACTCGTATTTTTGTAAGATTAAATAACACAACGTGACATGCATTACAGTCCTCATGATGTCCTCAATCCTCAGTTCTTGTTTAAACTCCATAAATCTGAATTAGTTGTAATTTGGCTGATTGAATTATCAGCACTGTGTTCAGATTTTGGGGAATATAGAAATAGTTTGAATTCAAAGCTAAAATCACTCAATTCTAAACTTTCAATCTGAAAGTTAATAAACGATAATGCATTTAATTGGATTCTGTGCTCGATTCTGTTTCCAGCGCTCGAGTTATATTATGTGAGTAAACTAGCTGTTTCAAGCAAGGGAAACTTAGGACAATGTATGTAGTAATTGTAAATGTTTTCTGATTTTAGTAATATTAACTCAAATTGAGTTTTCGTTTTCTATGTCCCATAGTACGTCCCAGTTTGCTATGTCTCATCCTCCAGTATCAGTTCGTTTGAATGTATTTATTCTGTTATCTTGAATCGATCCCTATTTGTCCTCTCCCATCCTGACTTTTGATCATGTATCGCAGTTTAGGGATGCAGACCGAAAGTTATTTCTGCATTTGAGATACGTTACAAACGTAACGTGAAATGCAGGAGAAGGCTCTATGTAGATCCTCTTCCAGATACCTACTAAAGCTTGTTACGTCTGTGCCCGCAGCTACGGTATCCTATAACATATATGTTGCCATGTTTATCCATATGTTAATTTCGGCAGTGCGCGAGCTCAGAACAGAACATTGTTTTGTTAAGCCTTCATGTATGTAAATGTAAGCTTGTCCGCGCAAATGTCAACCTAGGGTTTAAACTATGTTTTATAAGCTGTCGATTTCAACAATTATAATATGGCTGAGTGAATATAATATGATTTATCCTGGGTATGTACAGATTCCAACTTAATTAGAAACTAAAATTATGCTGTAAAATACAATTTTTATCATCTATTGAAAACCATTGAGTGCAATACGAAAAATGCAAATAAGTGCGAACTAATAAAGCAATTAGTAAGCCGTATCATGTTATTACTGGAAATTATTCGAAGGGATCTTATATGAAAACTTAAGAAGATTGATGAAGCTGAACAGCCTGAACTAACAAGACAAGTTGTAAAACAAGCTGAGTTGACAGTTTGAAATATTCTGAACTACAGGACGACGGCTTTTATGAACTTTTGGCCAAACTTTACTTGTGGATTAGATCAATATTCCGTTTTAAACATAACATCGTTATGAGAGACTGGTTTTATAACTTTGAATTGTGCATAAGTCGAGAGAAAAGCATTACCCTCGCATTAAAAGCATTGTCCTCATATATATAAAACATATATATTTCAAAATTCTTGAAAGATTTAATTCGTTCGATACACTTCAAGCTTCGAGGGACTTGTAAAAGTCCGTTTCAGTAAAAGAAAATCCTTTCGTATTTTTACTGCTTGAAGAAAAAGGCAATTCTCTCTACACAGCGTCTGGTTCTCTATCTTCAAAATCTTAGGCTTTAGAAGTTCTTCCGTTCGATCGCATGGCAACGTTCAGTGAACGCGATATCAGCAAGGTTAGACATAGCTCTGCTTCGCTCTAGAGAGAAAGGCTATTACGTTTTCGACGTACGCGGCACTATACGAGCACTTAAAGGACGATGCATTTTCCTCTAGATCGTTCTTGGACCTATTTCTTGACGTTCATCTCTTGCGAAATCTGTCTTTAAAACGCACATTTTGTGGAAATCGTATGCGGTTGGAACTGCAGTTCGCTTCCAAATCGCTTCAGCATTCCGTTTTCGTGAATTTTCACCACGTACATATTTCTCGCTTCTCGATGATAATGGCAGACTGAGATTTTTCCGAGGCATATAAGACAAACGTTCTATTGCTATTTTATTCTACATCCTGTACAAGGACGTCATTGATTATAGCTTTTATCGTCTACTGGAATGTCATGCATACCTACGTTAAAGCGTGTGCTTTTTTCAATACTACTTACATATTAGGAATACGTAAATTTAGTTTCAACTTTTCAATTGTTTCAATTTTCCATTGTGCAACGCTTTGATCCACTTTTGGATCAAAATTTAACACCTCGGAATTTAGTGTGCACTCAAAGGAACGAAAACAAAGTACCACAAAAAACGAATAAAGTAGAATTTGTGAATACAATTTTTACATGTTATTAATCTATTACAATTAATACATGTTATTACTAAAATACCTAATTTTGTTTTGCTTAATTTATTAGAAGGGTTCATGTTTACACAAGTAAGTTACGAAATTAGATACTTTTGAACTAATTAATTATCACCAGCATCTTGGAGGCTTCACGATAAGACGTTGCAACCAACGTAAAAGTAAACATTTACTGTTAATTAACTGAGAAGCAATTCTCCAAGAGGCTTCTTCTGACGAAGCTAAGATGTAAAATCCCGTCATGAGTGGACGTAAAAAGTGATGTCTTTCACTTATTCTTAGCGCTTTTTTTTATTATAAAATTGATAATCATTCAAATTAAAGAGATAAAATATTTCACTCCTATATTGAAAATTTATAAAAAGAATGAAGATCTTTACTATGTATTTATGCTACTACATTAATTAATACATTAATCTACAAAAGTATAATAGAATAATAATCTTATTATTAAATTTATTAGAAAATTCAATTGCCCTTGTTGCAATTATGTTAGCGTTAGCAAGGAGGATCAACTTGTTACTCACGAAACTGATTGTTATACCGGATTATTAAGCGAAGTTTCATATTCGCAGTACTGTTCATTAAATCGAGATGATGTTATTTACGTTCAGCTGAAAATGTAGACAAAATATTTATTAACATTTCATAAATAAATTAATGTTATATATAAGAAGAATTTCATTTAAAATAAATAAGTACGAAGCCAAATTTTTTAGTATCTCCTTTCTGTTGATTAAGTTTTTTTTTTCAATTATTATTCTCATGTATTTGACAAAAAATGGTATTAGGTATAATGATTGCACTTACAAAACCTTTCGATGTGTCGAAATATGAGGGTTGTTTTCATTCCTTAAAAATTTTTTTCGCCGATAAAAGAACATGTGTTGCTTAGTTTTTGATGCTCTACAACATATATAAATTTGAAAAAAATTGGGGGCGGACATCTGGAAAGGGTTTTTTATATTACAACCGATAATAGAATTTTTTGCCAGTGGAGATAAAAAGTCAATTACTCATCTGATAAAATCCGACCTTCCCCTCCGTCTTTTTATCGTTTAGTATTTGCAGATCAGAAAAAGGCAAAGACACCTCTTAAATCACTTTATTTACTAATCGGCTCAGGACCACCTGATAAATGAGGATCATTACAACAGACGATAGATACAAAAAATGAAACCCAGCATCACAGAGTTTCCTCTGTAGAGGTAGTTTATGGTATAAAGAAAATTACGACACTTTTATCTCACCAGCGACATCGCGCGATAGTGGCAAGAAATTTGCGGTTTTCACTTTACTTGAGCCCACTTAATGATAAATGCGATGTCTCCAAGAAGGTTGAGTTGGTGGTGGAAAGTTGGTTTCTAACTGGAATATAATCAAGATATAGTCATGTACAGAGGGTAGCAGAAGTAGCAACCCTGCACCTATCCTCTGATAGCTAAGGGTTTCGTCGGCGCACGGAATTACTTACGGACCATTTAACGACGATTATATCCTCCCCTCTGATCTACCGTCTTATCATCCCCCCAAATTGCAATTCCTAGCTCACCCTGAAATACAGATTACAACATTGAGTCTCAGTTTCAGTTAAGTTATACAAGTTACCAACTTCAAAGTGAGAGAATGTGATAGTGTACTTCCGACATTTATGTTACATAT
>JAUEJJ010000017.1:9963220-9982973 GCA_032164275.1 Synergus coniferae | reverse complement strand
TACATTTTTCGCTCTATGGTGTTTCAGGTATTACAAAAACGGCTGTTACGTGAAAATGTTTAGAAAGACTTTAGAAAAGTGCGCTGAGTCAAAAATTTTCAAAAATTTGTTTACAAAAATGACACTATCAACGAAAGTATTTGAATAGCAAGCTAGCTTGAAAAGTAAGTAGATAGGATTTTTATAATACGCAAGTACCCTTGGGTTGATGAAAAGGCTCGTAACTACTCTCAAAATGACATTTTTATATAAATGAATTTCCTTTAAACAAAAATAGAAATTCAGTAAGTATTCAATTCAGAAAGTATTCTAAAATTTTTGAATATCCAATATGCATTTCGTGATAACTGTGTAAGTGTGTAAGTCATTAACTCAAATAAATAACACAGTAAAGATTTTTCTTTTCAACAAAGATTTTTAATTACAAAGTTGAATAAAATCGCTTTAGCTTTAAAAACTAGAATAAAAGTTATGAATGCGCTTGTCATATCTTTAGAGCTTTTTAATCAACCTTAGATGAAAATTGTCCTGGGGGTTTATTGTGAATACTTTAATCAAATATTTTTATGTACTTTAATTGAAGTTGCTTGTATCGTAACGTTAAATCCGCGCACCATAAATTTTGGTTTTAAAATTTCCAGTGGCCTTATAAAAAGAGTAACTGCTCTTCTTTCTTTTGAGATCCTCCAATGTTCTCATAAAACGATCTTTTTTCTTACGTGATTAAATAAACGCTACTTACTGTAATGAGACGCAGCTTCTTACACACTGGCTCCCTTGCTATAAACCACATTGCCGCACTAGAGCAGTGCAAGTACTTAATCAAAGCGACGCCTTTTCTTCTAAAACATCCTACCCGTTTATCGCATGACGTTATAGTTTCATGTCATCCTCGAATGTCATTAGAGCGTTATAATGTTATGTTATCCATTTACGGAAATTACGGACCGATGCCATTCATGGCAGGGGTGATACAAACCAGCCGTATCATTGTTTGTAAGTTTGACCGAGTTTTTCGATAGAGTCATCAATGTCATCAGAGTATTCTGAAATTGATACTCCATTTCTATAGATCAGCATTTTCTAATTTCATCGAAATATCAATCATTTTTATAATTTCAGCGAAGAATTTCAAAAAAAAAATTGAAATCTAAAAAACCGTTTTTGAGTTATAGTCAAAAAACGATTTTTTTAAACTTTTCATTTTTCAAACCTTCTGAAACTAACTAAATAACACCTAACTATGTAAATCCTCAATATCGCTTAATAAAATTCCACTTTAGTGAATTTAATCCCTGTATGTGACTTTCTATTTAATTTATAGTAGAAAGTGTAGAAATTACTAATTCAGTAGTCAAATATGAAGCTACTAATTCCGATCGAGAGAGTACCTTTTTGAAAATTTCCTTTCATTTTCGTTTTCCAACGCCCTAATTTTCCCCATAACTTTTAACTCTTTTGGAAAGAAGAAATATTTCCAATAAAAACTTTCCATGGAGATTGAAGTAACCTAGATTGAAGACCTAGCCTCTTCGCCTTTCGATTTTACTTCTTTATTCAAACTCGTTTGGACACTCTTACTCACCCTCTACAGCCAGTCTTCCCACCCTCCAGCTATTTCATTCTTCTGTTGATTTTTCCGCTGCTGGGTAAGTATTTGTCCGCACATCTAAAAATGCCCCCTCCCCCCGCCCCTTGTGACAAGAAAACAAAAACAGTTTTCCTTTAAATCAAGATAAAATTCTATAACATAAAGAAAACAAGCAGGGACGGCCACAACGAAATAGCAAAAGCGAGATCCGCGGATTGTAGAAGATATACGTAGAGACATAAACGAGCATAACAAGAATGGGGAAAAGGGAGGAAATCAGCCGGGATGCCAATCATCCGGAAAATTAGGTTACTAAACTTCTTTTGCTCCAGTACACACACTCTCTCTCTCCCTCTCTTTTTCTCTTCTCTTTTATTTCTACTATCACCTTTCTTCTTTCTTTTCATCGCACTTTTTTTTCCTCAAGATTTACACTTTCGTTAAAACAATATTTCTATACCAAATTCCTTGGAGGATTTTACGATTGCTGTCGATTCCTTCCTTTTATTTGAATTACGTCGCTGAACAATCTAAGCGGTATTAAAGAGCCTGTAGATATTTTTATTTCTAAAAAGTGGAGCGAATCCAATTATCTCTGGATAATTATAAAAATATCTTTATACTGTATGTATACATGTAGGTACATCATATATATAACTCTGATATAACATATATATGTATATTGTTAAAATAGTTACGCTGTACTAATCCTTAGTTTTCGATTAGATCGAGTTTTATTCAATACAGAATGAATCTCTCATTCACTTTATTTTTTATTGTACGTTCGCTTTCAGAGAGTTAGTATCGTTGATAGCTTCTCGCAAAACGTAAACTAGACTCGAGAGATCTTTTTTCCTCGATAAATCCCGCATTTGGAGCGGCGAAACATTCACACCGTGATACGTTTGGTGTTAAAGCTTCGTAGTCCAGTTACTTTCGGTACAGTAATTTTCTCTGATTGCAGTGATTCGCTGCAGAAATTCCATTGGTCCGATTTTCTCCCGTGAATCTCTTCTAACGGATTCACGGCGGACGTTGGATTAAGTTTGAATACGATATTCAGAAGACTATTGCAAAGACTCTTGGGAGATAACATAAATTTACGAATGTCACCCCTTTAACACATTAAAGAAAATTTACTTGTCAGACGCTCGTTAGTTTATGAAAAGAACTTTTTTAAAAATATAATTAAGCATAACTTTGGTCAAAGTTGTGCTTAATTCAAGTTCATCTATTAAATAACTAATCGCTTACTTCGGCTCTGTGATTGCCGATAATTAAAAATTTCGGATTACATGTCGGGAAACATTAATCTCATAAAACAGACGAAATGTACTTGAAGTAATTTATTATCGTATTATCTTCATAAAGAACCTTATAGGCATACCTTAGGGACAGCAATGGATCCCTGGAATGGCCGATTATCTTGAAAGCTCCGAGTGACGCTCCCTAAAAGTTTTAAACGGAAGTTTCAAACTTCCCTCCTTAAAAATCATTTTTTATCGAAAGTTTTTACTGCATCTTTACTGCAGGATATTGGAAAGACTTTAACCACTTATTGATTTTCTTCTGGGCTATTAAAAAGCTCTGCAGGGTTCCTAATTATTTCAGCAGAGATAATATATTTAAATTGCGATTTGATATTTTTTTTGCTGATTGTTAGAAAAATAAGTAAGAAATTGTATTCAAGAATTAGGGTGTATTAACTAGAGTGTCTTGTTGAGCTGCATAATATCCATAAACTGGTTTGCAACAACGTTGTGTCTAAGTTCTTCTGCACACAAGGAATCCTCAAACTGAGAATCAGATGTCTGAGAGACACCTCGTATATGCAAATCGGTGAAGACCTTTGCTCTGTTAACGATTCACATTCTGTATAAATCTGAAATGCAAATTGCGAATCTCCGTATCGGGATCGACGAGCAAGCTTCGTGAAGCCTCGACGTTTACTTCGACGTGATACAGGCAAACATTAAAGGATAATTGTATCAGAATATTATTGCAAAGAAATCTCACGTGACGTCTCAATGAAATAATAATAATAATAACAGAGTGGCCACGAAAAACTTTAAATCCCTCAAATTGCATAAACATGTCGTAAGATCCAAATATTGTCGAAATACGCCTGATTCTTTTATGGGAAAGCATATATTGCTTATACGAGAGGACTTAAGTGCAAACAGCTTGCTAGTTCTCCACATTAACAAATGTTCTGAACTTTAGCTAGGTAAACTCTTGTAGCGGAATTACGAATGAGAACCAAGTGAAAATGTTGCTTGAAAATGAGACAGGTCGCACTGCGCTAAAGCACAATTGTCCGGACCCGCATTATAATGTTTATGACGATGGTGCTTGCTGCCAGGACTGCTTTACGTTCTTCCTCGTTGCTGGTATTACCTGAAATTTGAAATTGTTGAAACCTTAAACCACGAGCAAGGACAAAAGCCTGGATTGTGGAAAGGATTCCTTTCCTTGGGGGAAATTTAACGACAGTGTAAACTGGATTTCTCTGCTTGTAGGTAGTCGTTTCCGCTTTAAAATAAAAATGAACGAGTTATTGCTGAAAACGTGAACAAAACTATTCTAATAAAAAATATTCAAGAATCTTCTGGCCACTCTGTGTAAATTTCTAGAAATCTTGCTCAAGTTCGCAATTTATTCAAACATTTTTCAAATGCTCGGCAAAATTTTCGTGAATTTTTTTTTACAACTGTGGACATTAGTATTACAACGTAACGGAAATTTTCACGTATTTTCTGCTATTTCGTGCTTGTCAACTTTGCACCAAGGTTCGCTCTTTTTTCCCTTGTCCTCATATATCCTGTTAATTTGTAGCGTAGGAAAATTATATATATGAACAAAACGCAGACATGCGGACGACACTTCATTAAAGTACAGTGTTCACGATATTCTTTTCTGTCGTTACATTCTGCTTCTATATATGTATTCCATAATACGAATACGGGAAAAAAATATTAACACTTGCTGTAATTTTCACAATTCTCTATTTATTTCAAGCGCCGAGTACGTTTTAACTTTTTGCCAATTAAACTCTGCATGCTAAAGCTTTCCTCCACTCAGGAAGTGCCGAAAGAGATTGAATCTGTCGAAACACAATTCAATGTTTTTGTAGAAGGTATTGTGGCTGCATTTTAATGGTTAGAGGTGCAGACGAGAGATTCAAGGGTCTGTGTTTCAATATATTTTTCGATTACATATGTTATAAATTTTCTTTGGTAAAGATTTATTAAATGAATGGAACGTGGGGTACAATAATTTAAATTAACTTAAAGCGGCAAAGAAAGATGACTGAAAGGTTTAAAAAAAAAAAAAAAAAACCAAAAAATCCGAGTATTGTCTACCTCTTGAGCTTTGCTTCTGGAAACTCAATATTTTTCACCACCCAAGATTTGAATTGAATTCCAAACGTTGGTCCAAATCAATTTTACATTGATGATGAATCAAAGATAATTCCCACATCAGGAGAAATGTATGAAATGTTAGTTTCTCTGAGGACGAGAATAAAACATTTTAAAACGTATATTACGGATGATGTCGAAAAACTTTTGAGGACTGGAGGAATAAATTTTACGCCTGCGGGCATCCTTTGTAAAATGTCTTTGATATTCGGATAGCCATCCTTGCAAGTTAAAGCAAAAGAAAACGAGTATTGAAGGGACGTTTCCTAAGATGAAAAATTCTTATAAAGATTCATAAATATTTCATGGGATCACATAAATGTGCAATTAGGCTGCGTTTTGGAAGGCAAAGGTGCCTTTTTGCGAGGAAGCATCAGACTCACTGGTAAAAGCCATGTAATTTGCAACTTTAAAGCGATCCTAGCTTCTCCCTGTCGAAAGCTCAGTGAATTCTAAAATAAGGGGTCGATATTTACTTCCTTGAGCTTGGCGGAATCTCCAGATCCCTTTAATTTATTATTGAAACTGTTTGGGCAAGGCTTAGTGTAGTTGAAAGCAACTGCGAGTAAACAATCCGTTGTTTATTTCAGAAACTTTACTTTAATTAATTACTTACACTAGAAGTACCTTCTCGATTTATTCATTCAAAGAGAAACATTTTATACCATTTTATATGTTATTTTTGTTTATATATATGTTATATGTTATCTTTATCGATAATTCTGATAAATATGGTAATTGATACGCATATCATACCGATGCATAGTTCATAAATGCTCTGTAACAAAATTATTGCTTCGGGTCAGTTGAACTCAATAATAAACTCACTTTGATGAACATTGCATTTCAAGCAAGATCGAGACTGCTAATGGAAATTGGACTGAAAAGCTTTCAATGGCTTTTCCCCTCTGACTGTCTTGTTTATACATTTCCCCACGAGGGTACAAACTCTGAAGCATCTTTCTCTTTGTCACTTTAATTAACTTAAAATTCATGGCGAAGAGATACATTTCTTTTTATGCTGTAAAATTTAAAACAATGTGTTTTATTTTTCTAAAAAATGTTTCGGATTGAAATTCATCTCAAACCAAGTTAAAATTTTCCGAATCATTCCAAATGATGACGTTTGATCAATCCGTACGTCTTTTATAAGTTCGAAGGGCAATGAATGTTTAGAATTTTTGCTTGACTGTCAATTTCAGTTTGCCTCGTAGTGAGTACACATAAACTTGCCATTGTAATTATTAATCTCGTATTTCCCGGTTATTATTTATTACATTAAAAAAATTCGCTTTTTTATACGTATTTCGATTCGGATATCGACCGTAAATCGAATTATCAAAACTTATAAGGTAATTGAAATAATTTGAAATAAAAAATATCTTTGGGATTTACTGTGCTTGAAAAATAACGTATTACTTCAAAACAGTGATAATAACTTTTTTATCACAATCTTTATAATCTCTAAAATATGTTATCGTTCGTATCTGGCACACCAATGACATAGCAAACGAGAATTTAACGTTTAACAGCCCCTAGAATAGCAGAAAGTGTCATAAAGTCGTTACGTCTGGTGTAAATGCTCATGATCGATTTGGACTGCTGAAATTACAGAAACAAAATATATCATTTTGTATTAGTGTATCTGTGCTGGATATAGTGCAATTTGTGTTACACACACAGCACTGATGTCTATGTAATTTCAATTTCTAAATCGATGGCATATGGCCAGTTTCATTATAAAAGTATTTAGAAGCATGAATGGATTTCAGTCTTTCCTAAAGCTCTCGAATGAATGAAATCAATAAAAATTGTGATAGCTCTGACGTTACAAATTAATTACCCGAACCGCAGAGCAGCCAAAAGTGATTCAAATACGGTCGTGTGAGTAGATTCCTCGCACTTTTCCACTTTCCGTCATAAAATTTTAATGGTTATTGCATTAAAGTCCTTTCTCACCCTGAAGTTTCCAAAGTGCCTTGCAAAGTTTTCCGTTTCTACTGCCAGTTCAACACATCTTCACGCCGCCGCAGACAAATCTAGCTATCAATAGTGAATTTCAATATACTTAATATTATTTTTATTCGAGAACTTGAATTTTCGGGAATTATTTTTTTCGGTATTTTTTCACATTCGCATGTATTAAATTTCTAGTGTGAATATAATTTAATACCAATAATTAACGTGGTGAAGGAAAAATTGATTTCCTAACAAAAAGCGAAGACAAAGTAAGAAAAAAAGTAGTGTTGAACTTTTGGCATTCTTCTCCGTGATCGTTTGCGTTTTTCTTCTATTTTTATGATAGAAAAGTTTGCACAAGATGTGATGTGTGTGCCGAAAGCAGGTCTTCTCAATGGACACAGCTCATGAACTTAAGTGACCGAGATCAACGACAAGTCGGTCGTCGGGCAAACAGTGATAGAACCATTTAATGGCACACTGCCAAATGAAAATAGGATGTATTCAACCTGAAATGGCAGTAGTTTGCGGACGTGCTTTAAACTTCTCATTAAGCGATCGAGGTCTGTGGGACACTTCTCTATCGCACTGTTCGCTTTGTTTTCTGTTTACGCTGGTTGCAGGGGCTCGGGTAAGAGCCGAACCGAGGCAGGACAGCTTTCATTAAGCTTGCATTGTGTCTGCACCGCACTGTTATAGTTGAGTGAATAACTTTGAGCTACCTCATATACAGTTTCGTTTACTCTCAGTGTCTCTTACTTTCTCATTTCATATCTCTATTCACAGTGCTTGCCCGACAAGCTAATTTCATTATTTTACTGTATACACATGAATTCTTCATAAGATAAAGAGCACATAAGACCTTAAACCACCACATGAGAGGATATATTATTAAAAAATTATGCTTCATGCTTTAATCTACACTCTACAAGCTTCACAAACAAAAGCTTAACACTTAATTAAACTTAAACTTATACTCTAGAATGTGTGGCAAATCTTTAGAAATTTTCGGAAGACTGAGAAATTGCCGAAAAATAAAATTCCCGGCATTGTAAAATTGCCGACAATATAACATTCCCGACACTAAAAAATTCCTAAAATTTTAACTTTAAAATTTCTTAACGTAAAAATGAAAATGAAACGAACTTTGCTTTTTTGTTTCAGATACTCCTTCTTTTGCCATTACGAGATTACCCGGATTCGGGATACCAATTGTGGAGCGAATGTCTGTCAGTCTAAAATGTGAAGTGGATAGTAATCCAGCAAGTGCTCCAATTTGGCAACGTGGTAAGTTAATAATAATTGAAAACTTAAACTTATCGGAACCAATTTTTGCAGGCCTTCTTTAATCGCATTCTTGAAATCTAGAAAATATTTCATAATTTTTCCAACAAATAATCAACAGATTTAGGAAATTGCTCTAAAAAATTGTAGGTATTGTTCAATTTCTTAAATTTTAGCAAGTTTTCATCAATTTTTTAGTGAATTTCCAGACATTTTAGATAAATTGAAAATTTGGAATCCCCTAATCCCCTTGCTTAAAATTTTGAGCAACGCCAGGTAAATTTCTGCTGGTTTTCTATAAAAATACAACTTGTTCTGCTGCACGATTGAAAGACTTTATCTGATTAATGGAGGTCTCTAAGTCATAATCGCTTTATAGAAACTTCGCTGAAAGCGCTTAGATTATCGAAGCTCTCGGTAAAAATTTACCCAGAAAAAATAAAGTGTAACGATGAAGTGTAAACGATTTAATGTTGATAATGCTGTTGTTAACAAGAAAGTTTCTCGTTGTATATTATACCTATATAAGCTGCTGAAAGAATCACCGAAAGAGTTTCGTTTCTTTTTTATAATTCATTTTCAACTACCAATTTCATTATAAATATATAATTCAATACAGCATTTAATTCCGAGTTATTTATTAAATATACAATATTCTGACCTGACGTACATATTATATAATAATATATGTAATAATATGATGGTTTGATGTCCATAATAGCCATTTATGTATTAATTGGTAAACATAACCCAGCAGAAGTGAACAATTTAATATAATTATGCAGAAATTAGTTTATAATGATGCTACTTCATTGAATTTTGGCCTGTGAAACGATGTTATTATAGCTAAACTTACTTTCACAACAATTAATTAAATTATGAAGTAAGACTGAAATAGATTTTTTACTAGCGGGTTTCTAGTAATAATATTTAATTAGAATTCAGATGGACCATAAGCCGGGATCTGATAGGATTTACATTTCATTTAAAAGCTTTAAAACTGAGCTTGCACTAATAATAGAATAATTTATTCCTTCATTTTGCAATTCATAATCTTCTTTTCCTCAACTTAACTGGCTTCCCTGCAATGACGATTAAAATACGACAAATTAATGAAATAAGAGACGTATAATACAAAAATTAAAATCTCTGCGGTTCAATTAAAAAGCGGGAAATACGATTGTGTCGATCGAGACTCGATGCAGACACGTTTTATCCTATTAAATATTCAATTATTTTCGCCCTCCTCCGTTGACATATGGATTCCCCCGATGCAATCGACAGAGATGCTCTTGGCAATCAGCTTAATCCCTATTCATAGACTCAATCGAATAATTTCCAGTAAATCCTCTTATCCATTCCATTCCATAATATTGGTCATGATTAAAATACTTTAATATATATATACCTTGAAGCACGTACTTTCTGTGCGACGTCTCGACTTTGAAAATAAACTGATTGTTATGCAGTTCTTAACGTTTTTATGCAAGAATTTTAATATAAATGCTTCGTAATCTCAAAAACAAATGAATTAACGATTCAGAAATAGAAAATTCCCGAAATAAAATAACAATAAAAAAATGTTAAATTTCCGAAATTATAAAATTCCCGAAATTTTTGTTTAAAATTTATTTTCAAAACTTTTAAGAGAAATTTTGAACAAAAGTTTTAAAAATTAATTTGAAACAAAAATTTCGGGAATATTCTATTGCGGAAATTTTTATTTTTCGGGAATTTTCATCAATATATTATTACACTCGATTAATTATCTCATTTTTTTCAAAAAAAAACTTTAATTTTACAGTGCTAAATCCCAAAGAATAAAAATGAAAAATGGATGTCCAATTTTTCCTTTTGTTTCGCTCTATTTTTTGAAATTCAATTCCAATACTGTTCATTTGTTTCATAGCCAAATTGCCTGCACTTTGTAGAGCCGGACGGAAATGTCGCGCTTTTTGGCCAAGTCACGGCGTTAGCTTATTTCATATAGAACAGGAGGCCATTTTGCAAAACTTGCTGCAGACACTGTTAACACAATCGAGCGAGCTTTGGCAGGAATACCAACCTCACTTTAGAGGAACATCCCCGTTATGTTTCGATACATAAAAGTTTCGTCGCTATTCCAAGCAGTTATGTACACCAGCACACACGCTCTCGTTCCTTCACTGTTTTACGCGTTGCCTTACCTTCGAATGCGAGGTGAATATTTTCTGTCGTTAAAACCAGCAGCTGCGCTTAAGAGGCTACTATAAAAATCTTACATTTAAACGCAGGTCCGTTGAAATTTTAAGACCTCAGCTTATCGATTCTCTAAAGTGAGTATTTTTAGTATCACCACCTGTACTAAAAAACAGTTGACCACTTATGATTATTGGATTCAAAATGATGGAAATCAATATTTTAATAAAACTAACAACTATGATCCGCGCACTCTGCGCGCAATTAATTTCTAATTCTTGACAAAAAGATTGAGAGGATTCTAAACACACTGTAAAAAATTTCTTGAGGAATTTTACCTAAAATTTTTGGGACGTTAATTTCCGCAAGCTTTCCGAAATTTCCCCAAACATTTGGTAAAGAAAATTCCTAAAACACTCTTGGTAAATATTACTCCACATTTTGTGAGTACAATGTAAAAAAAAAGTTACAAGCTTACTTCTACTACGAATTTTTTGACGGCATCATAAATTTGTTCTGCAGATTTTTTCAAGATATTTTGAACGTGCTTGCGAACATCTTAAATTTTTTAGCAGTTTTTTTTTCAGAAAAAAATTGCAAAATATGGAATGGAGAATAATCTGATAAAGCGTTCATTTAGACGTAGGAAATAAAGTTAAATCGCCGTTATTAAGTTCGATTTCCCATGTCAAATTGGTTTTGTAACTTTGTTTCAGATAATGGACCACCACCAGTGGAACAGAGTGATGACGGATGGTTAAACTTCACAAAAATCAGTCGTAACGAGACTGGCTGGTACAAATGTTACACGCGACACATGCTGGGAATTTTCACAAGCATCGGATATTTTCTCAACGTTCGCTGTGAGTAGCACCCTCGACGTGTGGGATTTATCGCCTTTTTTTTAAGTGTCCCTTGACGACCCGTGTCGATGAACACGTCAAAGGTTTGGCTCAAGTATCAAGACGTAGTTTATCGATGACAAAAATAACCTTCAGCATTTTCTTCCGCCTCCATCATTTTTTCTTGGGTTCATTTTAATCTAAATGTATACCATTTTTTCACAATGAATCAATTCACATATTGAATAAAAGAATATGTATCCTTTACGAAAATGTATGACAGGAAAAAAACCAGAGGAAATTCTGTCTTTATTTTCTTGCCATTTTTTCGTGAAAACAACAGGAAAATGACATGTAACTACTAAGCTGTCATTTTTTCTTGTCATATTTTTTTTAAGAAATATATAGCAATGTATAGGGTTGCTACCCTTTTGAAAAAAAGTGGTACAGGTTGATAGTACTTTTTTCCTCAGAATTTTGGCAACATTATTTGATTTGTAAACTTGAGGGACAGAGCGAAAAAAATGTCCAAGTTTAATATTTGACGAGTAGAATGAAAAGATTGAGTTTTGAAGTTAAGGACATTGGCCAACATTCTTAATTCGAAGTGTTTAGAAGCAGAGAGGAGCATTAGGTTAAAATGTAGGATCATTTAGTCGCTTCATCGAAACATTATCCAGGGATAAGTTATCCACCACAAGGAGATCCGTATACACGGGAGTAACCATGTAATCGATAATTCCCACGGAGGACTCGTGGTTAATAGGTACTCTCGTGCCATCTAAATTGCGTAGAGATTAGTTGCTCGGAAACCGTATCTGGAAGCACCGGATAAGAGGTGAAACTCAGCGGTTACACTCTGAGTCTCTACATATAGATTTCACAATTGGGAGGCGGGGACATCGTTTGCCAAATGAGTGGCTTCCACCCCTTGAGACGTGCAAGGGTTGGAAGGAAATTTGCAAATTTTCGCGCCGAGGTGCCGGTAATTTCCGGGTGGCGAGGTGGTTTCCGCTCTTGACAAATGACTATGGTTTCCGGTTCGTATTGGCGATGGCTATGCATTCCAATATTGAGAAGCAGGAGCTCATATCTTTTAATCAAAGCTTAAAGATCAAATCTGCTTAAACGGAGATAAACGGATATTAATAGATTTAATACAGGATGGCCACATGCGTCAGGGAAGTCAGGAAAATGTAAAAAATTGGAAAGCAGAGAAAGTAAAAATTGAATCTTGTGGCCACCCTGTAATATAATATGTATAATTAATAATAATTCTTTTTGATTCATTCCAATAATTTCCACTCCCGATAATCATAATGGAATGCAAGTCTTTATCTGAATTAGAATTGGATGATCTGCAACTTTTCGGAACGCTTTTCCTTCCGTTTCTCTGGATAGGGAAGCAGCGACCTGTGATTTTCTATAGAAAAAATTTTCCATCTCGAGGAACAATACAAAATATGTCCATATTCAAGTTATGACTCTTCACAAGTGTATCAAAGAATAAGGGCAGAGGAACAAAAGAATAGTTTGTCGAGACCTCTACTAGAGGGAACTTGGACTTTGAACCTTTGTTTTGTAACGGGATGAGCCAAAGGATCAATTCAGCATCTCAAAGGACCGAGCATTCCTTGTTTTCTTATCTCGACTCTTTTCTTGTTTCCTTTCACTTCTTTTACTCCTTCTCAGTTTCCTCATGTCCTGACCGTAATTCTCAAGGAACTGCTTACATTCACACCCTCTTTTCTTTACTTACCAATGTTTTCCTTCTTTATTTTCATAGAATTTAAAAAAAACGCCAGTACGAATTCTAGTTCAACCATCTTCATTGTCTCCATTAGCAATATTATACGCGCGTGAGAAACATTATACAGACAATAATAGGTATTCAAATACAAAAATTATACAACGTTACATGATTTCAATTTGAAAGATTTTACGAAATTTATTTCAATCTTAGAGAATATTTAGAGATTTGTTGAAAATCCTGCGGGAAATTTTTCCTATATTAATGAAAATCGCTTTGAGACTCTCCTGTAAGTGTCATCATTAAAATTTCCCAGAATTTCTGAAAAAGATGCGAAAAATTAGTGAAAACATGATGTCAGTGTAGACTAGGTGATCACACCCTGTTTTACTGTCCCTTCACGTTTGTGGACAGAGGTGTTAGCTCGAGAGCAAACATTGGGACACGTATAATTCCGAGGTAGAATTGCTGGAAGTTTGAATGATATTTTGATGAACAAACCCTGCAGGGGGAGGAAAAAGAGAGGCAAAGAGAAGAAGGACGCGGTCGAAAGTTTATCCGCAATACGTGCGGCTGATCCCGATGGAGCGGGTGTTGGATGGGTGTAGATGACGAAAGGCGAGAGCCACGTAACTGTACGCGTGTGTACATAAACCCTAGCTTCTCTATATTGCATGCACTCAATATACATATCACGTAGATAACATATACTATACACGATCGTCACACTTATCTAAGGATTTGGCACGTTCGATGGACATGCGGTGTAAATCGCTTTGCTTTTCTCATCTATATATATATAATATTGATGTATATACATAGATCCTGATCCATAGAAATTGCGTAAATTTCATAGTTTCTTCCAATCAAGTCTTTCTTAGAGTCTTCCAATTAAAGGGATCGTTGAATTTTCATTACATTTCCATTTTATCCATTTCTTGAATTCCATTAAGCTCTTCAAATCCAATTTCAGTTTAAGTCTTCGAGGCTAATGTGCACCAAGGTATATTTTAAAACACAATTACATTTTTTCAATCCCCCAGAAATCGGTTGTAAAAAAAACCAATGTTTTTAGTTTTTAAATTATTTTTAATTAAATAAGTTAAAAGTTATAGACAATTGTCCATCGTAGAAAAAAATAATTTATCTTTCAGTAAAAATGATTGATATACGTTTTATTCTACTATCTCTCGGAAAAACTCGCAGTAACGTTTTTTTATTGGTCATGAAAATGAAGCGTTATAAAAAAAAGTCTAGTGGAAAAAGAGTCATCCACTTTACTGTAGTTTTAGTTTAGTGTTTTTATACAAATAAAAATATACGAAACAGTGAAAATTGTATAGATCGAATCTATATTCTTTTTTCGTTTTACTCGACTATCACTTCGAAATATTTCAAAAATTTCAAAAGATTTTAAGACACTTCAAGAGATGTCAAAACATTCTTTTAATTATTGAAATTACTTAAAATCTCTTAAAATCTATTGAAATTCTTTCAGATATCTTGATATTTTGAGATCTATTGAAAATATGTATTTAAATGTGGCTTCAGATTTCAAAGAATCTATTTTCAATATAATTGCAACCTTTTTTTATTATCTGTAGGATATGTATGACTAATGATAAATTTGTCAATGTTTCAGATAATCCAGACGTAGATACTGAGACAAAATTAGTAAATGGCGAGGCAACAGGCTCGCGAAAAATGGAGGTGCAGATTGGAGGTGCCGTCACTCTAGAATGTGATGGAGGATGCTGGGGACATGGTCCAGATATGGATCCAGTTGGAGGTCCGGGACCTCTCGCTCTCAATCGAGTTGTTTATCAAGATGCGGGTGAATACAAATGCGTTGCTCCTGATCCCAAAATGCAAAACACCTGGCGGGCTCAACTGCCTTATTACATTAAAGTCACAGGTGAGTATTTATTATTTATTTATTTTTTTAAATCAATTTACCGTTATTTCAAAATCAATGGCTTGAAGTCGATTTTCGAGTTTTCTATTCTTCATAGAATAGAGAAATCTATTCTTGATAAATGACAAAAGAATTTAACTTTCAATTGAGCCGAATTTAAGTGGAACCACCACAAATTAGATATTTCAATTGAAATATCAGTACAGATACACTGCATTCGTGAAGTGAGAATTAAAAAGTATATGCACACTCAGGCGAGTATTTCTGCGTGAATTTTTTATTCGGTACTTCAGTTTAACGTGGGTATGGACAGCGAATCAAGTGAGGTGTGTTTGCATGTGAAAGAAAACAAATTTACGACATGGAATGAGAATTGACGCGTCATAAACTCTTTACACTGACGATATATTGGATGATTCTGAGCTTGGTAGACGTTTATACTCAATGGGACAAAGCGCTATTGGAAAACGAGAGATGTGTGCGATTTTAGTTTGTCGAAGTACGTGGTATTTACTCTCGATTTAGACGGAAGGAAATGTCAATCTGAATTTCCATCATGAAAAAGTAATTTCCCTGCGAATAGAACCGCCGAGGGCTTGGACGGAACCCCCATTTCAAAGAAGCTTAATTTTTCCAGATCGACGGGTAACATTCCCGGCTCCCTTATAGTTTAAGTATTTCATTTAGGAAAGAACGAGGAAAACGAACAAGAATGGGATAATTGAAAATGCTAAAGCTTCATACTTTATTCGAAACCGAGAGATATATTTAATTAAGTAGCCTTTTTTTATGCATTTATTTTTTTTCACCTACATGTATATGCATGATCCTTTTCCTTCCGGGTTGAGTTTGAAGTTTTACATTTTTAAAAATTATAAACCCCTGAAGTGTGTGTAAGCCTTCATCCTTCCGCTTCATTCGCCGAAACATGTTTCCTTGAAGGCGTTTGATGTATGAAACTTTTTACAGGCATATAAATATATACATGCACATATAAATATTATATATGCGTGTGCTATTTGGCTCATGTGAACCTTACACCTTACAACACTTGTACATTTAGAAGTCTTTTTTTTTGCCAAAATGCCAGAGCAATGCATCAGAACGTGCCAAATATTCACTGGCTTATGAGCTTAACGGACATTCAGGAAAGCTTTCGAGGTTCAATATATTTTAATTTCCTCGAGAGATCACTCTCTAGAATTAATAACGAGAGAGGTATTTATTTTTTATTAGTTAAGATAATTATGCCTTGAATTAACGTTATGTGAGTAATACAAAGTTTCATTTTTATTTAATCTTTATTGTTAAAATTTATTACTTATGTGTCCTACTGTGATGAAAAGAACGGGAAAACTCATGTGCGAGATTTCATTCATTTATACAGTATAGTCTCTATAAGTATGTGTATGAGTACCATTTTTACGACGCAAGCTATAAATGTAGTTGTTAAAATAATCTTCCCATATTTGGGAATTTAATGTTACTTTAAAGTTGCAGGGCATAAAAGTAATGCTTTATCCAAAGAATTGGGTTGAGGTTTCAGACGTCTAGTTTGATAATTTTCTAAAATTACAAAAGATTTTTAAGAGATTTATAGTGATTTTGAGGAATTATTGAATCGTAATCCGGTTAGAAATTACACTAAAGCCCAAATCGGGTTCTCACTAGTTTGTCCGACTTCTATTAGGGCTCTAGCTAGAAAATTTAACTAACAGGACGAAATATCAGTTAAAACATATTCTCGTTTATTTCAAACAGCAGTAACCTGTTAGGATTTGGTCACGTGTTAAGGTTAATTGTAAAACACGTGCCCTTCGTTGAGCAGTAGATATTACGTAAAAGCCACTGACGTTATTACATAAACCTGAACTAACAGTCTACGTCTACAGGACTTGCAACGTGCTGCTTGTAACGTTTGATCACTTCTGCAAAAATCTGGCTTTGAATTTCAAATCACATTTAACAGTCTAGATATCCAGTATATTATTCCACTCAAAGAGTAGTTTTTATTTCTCATATTACCAATTATAAAGTCAATTTTGATTTATTGTTGCACCTTTAGATTTGTACTTCTACAGAACTCCCAGAAGCACGTAAAGCTTTCGTCAGCAGTGGAAGCTCCACAGACAATAATTATTTAGCTACGAAATAATTAATTTCTGCCACTGCTGCACCTTCAGCCGTGCATATTGAGTTTTTAATTAATTATTAATTTTCTCGGTGGATGCTTTTCGAGTTTCCTACAGAAATACGATGCATATTATGTTCGTTTATTTTATTACATTTTCTTTTTAAAGCAATTCTTCATTGACAAAAGAAATATAGTTTGTTAATTTAAATCGTTGTTAAATCTTTGTTGAAATCTTGTGAAACCTTTTGAAATACCTTTAAGTTGCAATATAATCGTAACCTCTTTTTGTGATAGTATAAACAAAGCAGACTGAATTTAGGAAGATAATGAACTTCCACGACTTTCAGTTGGTTGCATGGATTTTGTGGAACGTATGGAATTTTAATGGGTACGCGTGTTTTGAATGTATGGAAAGATTTTAGAGAAGTTTTATTAATCTGAAGGGAATTTGGTTAACATATTGCGTTTGGTTTCTTTTCTGTTCCTTTTCATTGTATATAGAAAATTATTTCCTTTATTAAGTTCCCCGAAATTTGGTTCATTTCATATAGGAATTTTAATATACTCAGGACAGAATCTATTATAAATATTTGGCATTGAATGGTAGATGTACAATCTTCTCCCCGAGCTTTTATTTAGATATACATACAAAATATATGCATGAGAAAAATTGGACGCTGAAACGATAGTAGCGTGCAAGTAGTAAAGTCCGTGTTTAGTCAGACGTTGGTCTTGAGTAAATGTTATTACTGATTCACCTATGCTAGAGCACTCGCATAAACGAAACAAAGTTCTCAGGAAAACACACGAAAACACAGTTCTTATGACTTTTAATGCTTTGTGATTATGTTAGATAGAAAGATAAATATATAATATACATATATTGCTGATATCCTAAATTCTAGAATTGAAAATGTATAAAATAGAAAAGAAAACTTATGATGTAACAATATAAGGGAAAATTCTTTCACTCCTAGCTTTGACGAAAGCTGAGAGAATTCTGTACTTTTAATCGAAGAAACTTTGTGGGCGGTTACGCTTAGGATGCGCAAGTACTACGTCAAAGAGCTCATGTTTAAAATTTGCATGCAACTCAAAAAACATGACGAGGCTGCGTAATCCGCTCTCTTTTCTTATGTTGGCAGATCTTCTTTTTCTTTGCAAGCCGGTCATGTACGCGGAAAAAAAATTACTTGAATGTACATATCATTACTTAAAAAGTTACGAAAAATTGTAAAAGGAGAAGATGCAATGTTAAGATTTTCTTCAAAGCCCCATCGAAAGAGAAAACAATCTGATTAACGATAAATTTACATTTTCATGTCTCAATCTTTCGTTATCGTACTTTTTCTCCCTTCTTATAGCTCATTTCGTTCTGTTCTTTATCTCTATGGGTAAAAGAGGATTTTCAGAGATGATATCTTATAATATGAAGAATGAAGTAATGTCCCCGACGAGCTTCAAGTGGTTTCATTTAGCATGTAATGCGATCTTTGTGATGCAAACAGTATTCTAAAAAGCAAGATGCGTAGTAAAGTATCAATAAAAAGAAAATCACTCATAAAACTTCCAATTGGAGAATTAAATATGTGAATTAATCCTAGATTTAGATTCTATTAAGATCTGCACAATTATTTTCATTGAAACTTCGTTGAGACTCTTTCGCTTGAAATACAAATTAAATTTGACACGTAATTTAGAATATTAAACAAAACTTCGTATGTTATTGAGTATGTATATGCATGTAGTTCATAAAAGGATGTTTTCAGTAATATATTTCATTTGAAGTACATCAACAGACCACAAGTAGATCAATTAAATTCGAGCCCGAGCTCCATCGGCGAATTAGTAATCCGATCCCTGCATAATCTCATATTTTATTATTCGATTTGTAATGAGAAATAAATACGCATTTCATAGTGATAACGAACTGACGAGTATGAAATTGTTATGCAGAATCACTTTGGACAGGTGTATAACGCTTCCTGTTCCTAGCGGACCAGCTCGTTTTCACTCGAAGCACTTGTCATACGCTACATGCACAGAATTAACCACAACAGCCGTCAACGTAGTTTACGATCAAATAATAACTACATAGCCTTGCATTCAATTTCATTATTTGGAAATAAATTTTGCTTAACTATTCATCTGGTCCATAACCCAGTTTTTATATCTTCGGTTGTCGTATATGATTTATATTGCATTGGAAACCAAGAGAAATAAAACGTTTTCAGTTTCCATTAAATTTTCTCATTCATCACGAATAAATTGTGTAGATTATAATATTAATTGCGGCGATGTTGACTTATTTCCGATGCATGAATTTTTCAAAACGTAGAACCGCATTAGGCTAAGCATGAATTATGAACACATTGCGGAGAAGATGCAAATTGATTTATGATCGTGGCGTTGCGCTGTGCATATATAATATAATTCTGAATAAGGTGTTCTTTAGCGGTCGAGAAAGATTCGATTAATTTGCACGGTTGATCGAAATAATGTGATGATAATGGCAGCAGCTTTTGCGACGATCCTTTTCTCGATATACTTATTATTCAGAACTAATGAAAGTCTCAAGGTATTAAAACTTAAATCCCATGATTCCACCTAAAATCCTTGTATTATAAACTTGCAATCCTTACATTATTATATCAGCGGGGATTACAATAAAAGGTTCAGAA
>JAUEJJ010000017.1:9946177-9957020 GCA_032164275.1 Synergus coniferae | reverse complement strand
TAAGCGTTATCTTATGGCGAGAACATAGAATCAAGTATAAACGATATTATTCACGATTCTTAAAGTCATTCAAGCGAAAAAGGGATAGAGAGACTTATTTATTTATGAATTTCACGGACACTGAACGTAGACAGGAAAAAGAAAAAAGGCGTCTTGACCCATCACATGATTGTTCTATTTTCTGGCTGTCATCTGACGCCTGAACCATCCATGCCTGAAATTGCAGAAGCAAATGAACAGCAAATCCAATCATTGAGCATACGCAGCAGTTTCATAATTAACCGATTATTGCAACTAATAACAATTAAATTGGAAGGGCTGTGCATTCACTTTCCGTAATTAAATAATGAACTCGATATATGTATTTTTTAAATTACTTCATTAAAGCTGAACACATCGAGTGTTTAAAGGAAAGACAGGGTGGCCAAAAGATTCAATTTTCCTGAGATTTCCCTGACTTTCCCCTGATTTTTAGACAAATTTCCTTGATAGAAAAGTATCAAAAATGCGAACAAATTTTCAATAATAATGCTATTACCTTCAAATTACTTGAAAATTTTGAAACCTTTGAAAATTTTCTCTTAATTTATTGAATTATTGCATATAGGATTCACAGCCTACATTTCCACCGAGAATCTAACTACTAACAACCTCATACTTGACTAAAGTTGGAAATCTTGAAACTTGATGCACTTTCGGAAGGTTTTGTCGAGTAAACAAATAAAAAGATTTCATGACTGAGTCTCCCGAGAAAGTAGTAAGTAAAACGTATCTTGAGGCAAAAGACGAGTACGTCGTTATTTGTTCTGAAATGGCCGAGTGGAACTTTGGGTGGGGATTCTTATCCAGGATCAGGGGATCGAAGCACAGCGGTTTAATACGTATTACGAGCAAAGCTGGGAGAAGAGTGGGGGGTCCTCTTTGAACCTCCAATTTGTTCAAAGTTAACATGAGCTTAGTACGGTGCTCAAGAGTAGAGTGGGCTCCATCGTCTAGAATTTTCGTAGGAAATCGTTTGTTCGTTTAGAAGGTTATACGCTCCACTCAGGGTCGTGTCGAGTATTCCACTCTCTCAGGGACTCATGTGAACGGGGTTATCTCCGTAATTGTACCACAGAACCACCCAAATATCCCAAGAACATAGTTTTCTCACTTTCAAACCTTTGTGAATGTCCATCGTTTCACCCTTTCTCACTCACTCCCTCTCCCACTCTTTCTCTCTCTCTCTCTCTATTTCTCATCTTCACTCTCCTCTATTCGACCTCCCAGATAAGAACAATAGCTGCCAAGTGCTGCCCTATTCTGCATCCACTCGCTCCATTCGCTTACTTTTCTCAACAAGTTTTCTATCTCTACCCTTTTCTTTTCCATTTTAAAGCTCTTTCTACTTATATAAAAAAACCTCCTGGCTTCGTCCCTCCGTACATTTTCAGGTAGAAGAGACAATTGCAAGTTACAAAACACTTCTTACATTATATGTAATCATTGATCAGATTGGTCAAAGAATTCAACTGCTTTCAAGGTGGCCACATGTCAGGGAAGTCAGGGACATCGGGGAAATGCAAGTAATTTTAAAAATTATCATAAAAATAAATTATGGACAAAGGAAATTATTTAAAAAGTTAGTATTCAAATAAATAAAAGTGTAAAGCAGTAAACACGGACATGAATAACAAATGACCATTAATATGTTTAATAGCACAATTTCGAAGTTGAAATAATATCTGTCTCCTTTTCTGAGCATAGTTCATAAAATTCTAAAAGTTCTTTTACACACTACACACTCATCTACGCCGTTGTAAAAATGCAAATTTATCTCTGGGTAACTGTACCAATTGTAAATTTATTCTGTTAAAAGAATGAGCCAATGCAATCACAAAACTCATAAACTTCAAATTACCTAGAAGAAAAAAAGAGATAAAAAGGGAGGATGAATTATTTTTACTCTCGGACCATCTTTATTCCACTTTACTCTGTATTGGCGAATTAAGTCGGAACGAAAATACAGAAAGCGGATACTACGGCGTATGTTTCCAGTTATGGCCAAAAATTTCCCGGATTTCATCTCTCTCCGTGAAATAAAAATACACAGAAATCATAAAAGTCAATTGGTTCCTATAATCACGTTTTCTCCTTAATTAAAAACGATGTAGAAATATGTTTTGAAAATAATTTCTTCCAGAAATGTCGAATACCACAATTTAGCTAAAAGAAACTGTGCAGAGTTAACAATATTTTTATTTCTTTATCTTTGAAAAATGTGCTTCACTGAATATTCTGCTTTCTTCATACTGTATTCAGCTATAAAAAATTTGCCTCTCTTTTTGCTCTGAATGAAAGGAAAATTTTGCAAAAGAGCTGCTGCTATAAGTTTCTTGGCAAAGTGATTGCCGACGCGTTTTACGATACGATATTTCAGCGACGACGAATTGTTACGCGGTGTTGTAGATTTTACGTGTATAAACTGCAGGTTTCTCTTGCCATAGTAATCTCGAATCTGAAGCAAAGCGGCTTAGAACATTTTAATGAACATTCCGGACAAAAGGGCGATAACAGTGTCCAAGTATTTGTATCTTGAAACAATGGGGGTCCGTGATGGTATCGTTCATTTTGAATGGACGAAGATGTTATCATGCTGAGAAATAGGAATTCGAGTGAATCCTACCATAGATAGTGTTAGAAATTTACACGATATATTACTGCTGCACTCTCCTCTAAGCTTCGCTTAAATACACAGAATGTATGCAATAAGGGATCAAGAATTGATTCCATTCTTTTTTTTCAAAAAAAAAAATCAGTTTCAGAAAATAATCTCTGAAATTCTTCTATCATAAATATAAATACATACATTAAAGATAATTGAAACAGACTGCTGGCGCTGATTTTGTGAAATAACATTCCATGATAAAAGCGCGTGCATTTTGGAACAGTTCTAAATTCCTTTTCCGTGAGTATTCCTAGTCGCCCTTTGTTCAATTTTCATTGTTGACAATGACGTTATTCAGAGTCATTCTTCTACATTGTGAATGATATCGATAACTCTATTCGTTCATTTTATGAACTCAATAAACAGGAGAAATAATGTTCAGCAATCTTTTCATGAAGGCAGTAAATTGTGCAATGAATTTTAATAAAATGGAAATATTTTAATGCTTTGACAATATGCACTGGGTGGAATTGTGAAAATATGACTCTCGAGAGTCATTTCCTGTAGATCCTCTCAAAATTTGGTATTACATCTATATACGTATGTATGTAAAACTAGTGTTTCAAATAAAACATTCAGCCTTCAATTTAAAGGATTTTAAAGAGTTTCAAGATTTTTCAAGTTTCAAAATATTTCAAATATTAATATCTTTCTATTTCTTCAAATTCTTTAAAATTCCTTAAAATCAATTAAAACTGATTTAAATCTCTTGTTCCATTTCCTTGTACTTATATTGAATTTTACACCAACTCTTCGTTCCATTTCCTTTAAATTGTGTGACAAAACGATCGATAAAGAGTAGTGCTCACATGTTCAAATAGACGACAATTCTGTGCCAATGAGGTAACGTTTCTCCGGTAATGGATATTTTCAGCGAGATGTCAAATTCTTGAACAAATGTCACTTAGTTGGCTTCACTTGGAAATTATCTTGAAGCTTCTGGGATTTCTCAAGAAGCTACTAAAGGAACTGTTTTCTAAACTAAAAAATTTGGTATTGGGGCCCCAGTAGGGTTGCCCTATTTACAATAGTTAGGGCTTGCTGGGCACTAGTTAGAATCCGATTTATATCGACCCGGGTTTTGTAAACCTTGCTCGCTTTTTACAAATATAAGAGTATCTGTAAACAACATATTTTGTCTGAAGAAATTGAGGCACCTTTATCCGTGACACCCCGCCCTGGTCTAGATAATTTTTCTTGTTTTTCAAAGCTGCGGGACGCGTCCGAAGAAACTTGGATTCAAACCGATAGTTTCGAACTGTAGAAACGACATTCTATCCCACGGGATTTGTCTCTTTGAAATCTTACAACCATTCGAAAGGAGGAAACGTGAGACACAGAAAGAGAAATGGAAAGAATACTGACAGTCGAAGTGAAAGGTAAATCGCAGAGGGATGTTATGAAATAGGATAGAATACGTGGTTTAATAAATTCTTTAGAATATCAAATTTTTTAATTAGAAAAATAAACGATGTATATACTATGTATGTTTTGGGAATTTCGGACATTTTTTTTTTATATTTTTATTCCAATAAATGTAAAAAAATCGTCAAACTATCTAAAACTTTAACCCAATAATTTTTTGTATTTATTTTGTATTTGAATATAATATTATTAATAATCCGTGCAATGTTTTATTATTAATTAATGCTTTAATAATTTTAATAATTTGAATATTGCTAGTGTAATAAAATTCTACATCTGTTGAAGAACCCTCGAAAGTGGTTGGAAATGAAGGTCGTCGAGATGTCAGGACGTGATGAGGTCGATGTATTTATTTGCTGGCTGGGCGAGAAAACCTTAAGGGCTGATTTTATTGCGACCACCGTATATCTCACTTAATTCCATCCACAGCTACTGACTGAGTCACTAATAGGATTTCTGTACATATATACACATTTGTGGGTGTGTCTGCGTAAGGAACCAACTGGCATTCGTTCGACACTCTATCAAAGTCCTTGTCGTCTCGTCCGTAATCATGTTGGAAACGTCGGGTTCAATTAGAATTAACGGTGATAAAATGTTCTTTAGATAATTATGTTCTATAGATACTTCCTTCCTAGAAGATGCAATTTTAATTATCGTGCATAATATCTAGACATAATATACTTCTATAATGCAAATTAATTTTTACTTATATCATACCCATTAAATTCTTGTATAATGTTCTACTTTGAAGTAAAATTAAAATTTTTAATTATATCCTCTATATTTATGCATAACCGATTGACCACTGAAAAATTAAGATCATCTATTTATACTTTCCAATTTTATTTATTTTTTTTTTTTTATTGAAACTCTAATGAGAATTTCAACGTAATCTCTTGTGTTGAAGACGGGAAACGGAAAACGATCTCACCTCGTGTAATTTCGCGGCATTCTGCCCATTAAAATGGAGTCTGGGGTGAGCCAAGTAGACCGTACAAAGGCTTGAATCGCACCAATTGTGGAGAGCAGATAACTTGGACATTGAACACTGGATATCGACGTCACGATTGTCAGCGTTCAATCGCTTTCTCTGTCTAGGTATGTAACTCTAGGGATGCTGCAATTGACCAGTACGCTAGTAAATGCTCAGAAAATGTGGGTACAAAGCCAACGTCTCTTTTCAGTCGACAGGGCGAGACCCTTTGCAGGACGATAAGGCTTTCACTACGAAGAACGTATTACATAGAACGGTCGCATTGAAAAAGACATTTTTTTCAAAGAAAAGTCTTGAGACAATAGCTGTTTTTCATAAGCTCTTTTAGCTCGTTTCGACATTGCAAACAACCTGAAGGATTTTATTTTATCCAAAATAGAGAAAAAATTCTCTTTAGATGATTTCAATAGAATTTATTTCTGAAACAAGTATAATTTATTCCTAAAACAAGAAAAATGTATTCCTTTTCCACAATATTATGCAATGCCATCACATTTATTAAAGTAGCCGTAACAATTTATCCTATCTTAAAAAAGTGCAGATGTTACCACATATTGAACACATTGTTGTTGAAAACTTGATTGGTTTGGAAGAATGTAAAAATTTAATTTATCTAGAATTATAAATTCTTTGATTTGAAATTGTTTAAAATTCTCTGAATCTTTTTAGCAAAAAGGTAAGCAAAAACGAGAAATTAATCCCGCGCAAAGCGCGCGGATCACAGTTGCTAGTACAATATAAAAATAAAACATTTAATTAAATTACAGATTGCAAATTCAGCCAGAAGCAAATTTCAAAGTTGGCTTAATAAAATTCCGATATAAAAATTTGATCTGGTTACCAGAGATTTAAACGGAGATTGAAGGCTTGATGGGGGAGGTTGAATCGACTTTTGAAGAGCTGTAAAACGAGTGAAGCATTAGGTTATCTTCAACTTCAATCAGATTCCTCGTATAGATCGTTTAATATTTAAAGGGAAGATACTTTTTTATCTCCTGATATAATATGTACTCGCTAAAGGAATTCACATAAGCAGACCCTTGAGGATGCACTCACATCACAGTTTGGATGTTCTACTGATTGCCCACTTCTCTCAAATTATATCATGCTCGGAATCATTTTTTAAAGATCTTATTTCACTTTATTTTGACTTTATTTTGGAAAATTTGGTCAGAAAAGGAGTTTAGAAAAAACTGTGGGAAAGGCAGATAGTAATTTGTATTTTAATTAATTTTAAGCTGTGTTCAGCTCGCAAAGGTTAAAGATTCCGATTTTTAATTAAAAAGTGAGGAGAGGGTAATGCAGTTCTTTGAAAAGATAATGATGCTGAGAAAGTTGTCCTGTGTCAACACTGCACTAAGGTTGCATGCGGCGCCTTGGTAGTTTCCATTTTGACGGAAAGTTAATTAGCAGTGCCTTCGCAGGCGAAGCACGTGCTTGCAAGCTCGCCTTGCTTTGCAGTAGCGTTGATAAACATGTAATGCGTGGTGTCAAATACATTGGCTCATCACATTACATAATTGAGCATTGCCCATGGTATGCATTTGAATAACGTTCTCCTGACTTATGCTTGACAGTTTGAGTAATAGCGAGGTGCTGAGATACACTCTAGAGGTCATAGGGATAACATGTGTTGAAACCATATATAGTTTCAGTTCTAACTTGTCATCGTTTCTTTTGATAAACGTCCAAGTCCAAACCATCAACATCCTGATGCCACACCTCTTACCACACGTTTCACGTTTTGGTGTAAATATCATCAAATTTTCATTTAGAACTGGAGAAAATTTAACCGGCGTTGCTTTGGATTTTAAGAACGGTCCCACAGTATCACAAGTGTTGAAAATCATCAATTTTTATACTATCCTGTAAATCAATCGTTATCACGTCGACTGCATTCGCCACTTTCATATCAATTTTCCAACGTACCAAGAGGATTGAAAAATCGAAAAATCGCAAAATCCTTTTCACAAAAGTTTTTTTATTCCTTTGCAAGAAAAGTCCATCATAATTATCGAGGATTTGAGAATGGGTAATTTTAATTGTGCGAAATACTTTAAATCGAATTTCATTATCTTCACTATAATAGAAAATTGCAGTGAATAAATTTAGTATATGCAAGATAGAACTTTTGGAAAAGCAACTTATTGAATTTATTCAAGTACTGAATTTCAAATATAGATACGTTCATTGTACTACTCCGTAATGCTCAAAGACCCATTGAATGCACATTTCAGACGTCTGCTGCCTGCCGCGTACAATTTATTAAGTTTCTCCATTCTTCTCATTTACTTCAGGAAATCAAGTAGAGATTTTCATTCTGCGATATCGCTTGCATAAATGCGGCAAAACCTGATCATATCGAATTTACCGCCGTCACTCAAACCCCATCATAGACATTTTTGCATAACCGTATTCTCAATCAGACTTTTCATAATGCCTTTTGTGTACTTTTATGAGCTTTCAAAGGACTCGTGACTTTCCTTCAACCTAAAAATCACATTTCGAAATGAATTTTTCTTAAATTCATCATTATTTCTATCTTTTCTGAGAATAAGCTTCTCAACTTCTTATTACGTTAATATGAAAATTGATAAGTTTGATAGATTCAAATTCTTTGCTAACTAATCATTTATTTTAAGGAATTAAGATAATTTATTATTCCAAAATCAGAGTTCTAATTGATGAGTTTAGACAGTAGAGTCCGAAGCTCGAAAATTCATCCCTGTGATTCTACTGCCATTTAGCAAGTTGCAAGTGTCACTCGCCGGCTTACCAAAACTGTCCGCACCTACTGCACGATTAATGAGTCTCATCCTTTCCGCTGAGGTTAACAGAATTTTTATTGCATTTTAATTCTCAAATTATTTTACATACAATAGTTGGAAGTATGATTAATATACTCGTACTTTATTAATATTTTAAATAATTTTACAGACTTTCAAGGGATTTTAAGGGATTTTAAATGATTGTAAGTAATTTTAAGTCTTCAAGTATCTTTAGATATTTTAAAGAAATTCAATGACTTTAAGAAGTCTCATGTGACTTCAGGATATTTCAATTACAGATTAATCTGTTTTATAAATTTATATTTAAATTATTCTAGAGGAGTACAATTTTATAAAGTAAAACCCTTTTACAGTTTCTTGAGTGAAAATTACTATTAAGTCAAACCAAGTTAATTTATAGGTATTTCAATAGTAAATTATTTATTTCAGCTATAACTCGAGCTCTAGAGTTTACAATGTAATAATATGTATCTTAGTTAAGGATTAAGCGATTTCTTCTGAAGAGTTATTGTGTGTATTCATCAAAATACAGTATATCACGTGAAAGTAATTTATTGCAAATTCTCCATTACTGTAACTCTTCCATTTAAATTCAAAGCTCGAAACTTCCAATTTCTGATAACGACATTCGATTTAAATTAAACTCGTATCCTGAGAGATTTAAAAACAGATCAGCCGTAAATTTTTGAATAAAATAGTCTCTCGCCTTCTCTCTTCAACGATTTTTCTTTTACGCTCTTCTCTTCTCTTTTCTTTGTCGTCGTTTAAAAAAAAACGACGTCATTCAGTTTCGTTTCGACGTTCACCTCTGTAATTACCCTGCCAGGGGTTTTATGAGACATTTTCTTGAATAGCCGGCTTTCGTAAAGCTTTACCTCGTCACTGCGAGCTGGCTCAATGAAAAGGAAATGCGGGCAAGAGAGACCATGCATGGGAGGCTGGGATTAGACAGCACCAATCTTTTAATGAAAAGGTACGCGAAATCTTAAGCTTTTTCCATTACAGGAAGAGTAATGTACATGATCCAGTAAATTCATCCAGTGTAACAATACAAACAGCTACCTTGCAGATCATTTGTTTAAAGTAGATGTGCTTTCATTATAAGAAAAGCTTCCTCAATTTGCATTAAGTAAAAGCAAAAGACGAGGAAAATATCCTAGGTAGAAATTGTTCTAATTGACCCCGCACAAATAAACATGAGATACTGAAAGAATGGTCATCTTACATATCATTAAATTTTCTAGCTAGAGTCCTGATAAAAAGTGTGTTAATATTATTACGAGACGATACTTTTCCCTTAGAGACGATATTTCAAGATCAGTGAACTGAGCTAAATTGTTTTAGATCACTTGCGCTGTACACAATAATCTTTTACGTATAATAGAAAACCCCTCCTTTTCTTCCTGGAGCTCTTGAGAACTGTCAGGAAACTTGGGTTTCGCATTTCTCAAAGATTCGCTCGTGGGTCAAGTGAGTTATTGGAAATCGGAAAGTAGCCTCGCAACCAAGTCGACACGGAATAATACGTTAAAATCCGAGTTGAACTCTCAACTTTTTCAAATCTCGAGAGTTTGTTTTCACTCACGGACAATACGAGCTTCAAAGTATCAAAGAAGCCTAAATAAATTGAATTAAGTTGTTAAGAATAAATTTCAGCGCAGAAAGTTTCTGAAACAAAACTTTCTGAACTAAAATTATAAATGAATACGCTACACAAACTTTACTTTGATTTGGTTTAAATGTGTATTCCCAAATCGAACTTAAAACAAATTTTTTTTTTTATTGTGGTAAACTTCAAGGAATATTTATTTTTATTTGCAAATGTAAATCCGGCATAGCCAGTATATCTTTTGAGCTCGGCATTCGAGTATCAAAGTTTAATTCGTCCAGTTAATTAACCGAAGGTTTACGCGAAACATAAAACCTGATGCTTGTGGATTGAACCACGTCCGGGGAATTAGAGTGTTCGATAAAACTGCTACTACGTTAACAAGTGTATGACGACGGGTGATGGTAAAATTCCGTTTGCAATAAAACTGCCACCTAACTAAATGAATAGGAAAAAACGACACACCCGCGTGGGGACAATTTTATTGATGTTACAATTCACATTTGGGGCATTATTTTTCAAATGTATTATAACTTTAAAAATTTTTGAATTTCAAGAATAACAAAGTAACGTCCCTTTTTCTTTATCGCAGTATTCGAAGAACGCATTATACTTGGTGAAATATAGTAAGGTTTCAAGTATCGTCCTACTTCTAAGCGCTGTGTAGTAATCAAGTTGTAGGGAAGTGATATACGTTTTGATATCCGGGTTACGCCGCACGTGCAGTATTTTTTAAATTAATCAACCCGCTGAAAGATATAAAATATGTCGCTTGCTATAAAGTCTTCCTCGAGTGTATATATTTTAGCAATAAATTTTTGTCTACTGGTACTCAGTCACTGGCAGATAAACGAAGTAAAATGAGTTATTGGGATTCTGAATGGGGCGGCAATCGTATAAGAGGTTGAAGGTCCTTGTTGGGATGACCAGTGAAGGGTGGCTGTAATCATCAAGACACCCCAGGGGATAAAAGAAGAAAACAGAGCTTTCAGAGTCAATGGCTCTCTGTCGCGCCTGCTCCCTTGTGACTGGAGATCCCCGTCAAGCGGGATTACCTTTTTTGTCATTCTTGTCACGTGTATCTTTTCCTCGCCACCCTTCCACTTCTTCCTTTTTTCTCTTGCGTTCTGAACCTCAGGATCAATATCCGATTAATTTTCCTGGAAATTACACGCACTCTTCTTACTCTCTTTACTGTTACTAAAGAAAATAGATTGACATTGATGTGTAAATTGGGGATTCTGAACCTTTTATTGTAATCCCCGCTGATATAATAATGTAAGGATTGCAAGTTTATAATACAAGGATTTTAGGTG
>JAUEJJ010000017.1:9853679-9866725 GCA_032164275.1 Synergus coniferae | reverse complement strand
TCTCTTGAAATCCCTTAAAATTCCATGAGTTACTAATTCATTGCCCCATAAATACCTAATCATATAAAAATATTTTTATTGAAAATAGAAATCCCGACCAGGGCCTCATCAGCATCCCATTTTAAATAGGGCTAATGGGAAAAGTACTGCACGGGTGTGAAGTGGATCTCGTAATCCCTCTTGTAGGTATTATTAGTTTTTTTTCGATTGAAAGAGATTATCGACGCGATAGCTAGGTTCAGTCAAATATGGCATGCGTATTATCGATTTATGCCAATAACACGCGCACTGTGCATTATGTATACAAGGCAACATGCTATGTAACTGAGATACAAGCATTGAACTCGTGCAGTTCTCCAAGCTGACAGCCTGGTTAGTAGCGACAGTATAGGCTCCATATTCCAGTAAGTACACGACGATGAAAGCTCTACCACCTTCATGTACCTCGGTAATGGAGAGGCTGGGTGTAGAGTGTAATCGATAATGGACCGATAGTAATTTCAAAGGACGAATAGTGACAATGTGCGGCCACTTTGTATGCCGATACTTGATCCCTGCCTATCATCAATTTTTTCCATGCTCATAAAATTCACCTTCTTTCCGTGAAAATCTACTTTTCGTTTTTTGCCTATGCATAATCAATGAGACACGTCGGTGATCCTTCACTGTTCAATCCTGAACACATTATTTTTGCCATGCATGTTTGTACAATATTCACTTTTCTCTCTATCATGCTGCACACAATTACAAACTGATAATTTTTTGATAATTTTAATCTTCTGCGCATTTAATGAGATTGTAGCAATATCATATACGCGCGCTAAAATGCGTGGGAAACATTGCAATTGATAATATTTTAATTAATACGAAAAGATACAAAATTACATGATTCCAATTTGAAATTCAACACTTTTAACCTCTTTAAATATGAATTTTTTCTACACATAAACAATAAACAAACACACAATACAATGCAGTACAATACTTTGACCCATTTGATATAGAAAAAAAGAATAAACATTGAAAGGTTTTAGAAAATGCAGAATATAAATGGTGGAATAATGCAGATTAATTAAGAGAAATTATTAAAAGTCACGAACTGTTCATAATTCTGACAATTATTTCGAGTATGTATTTGGTAAATGAACGTCCGTTGCGGTTTTGTAACTTCAATTTTACATTATCAATACTCGTGGGTTGAAAATTCCCTTGAGCATGATTTTAAAATGTTCTTTATTTCTTTCCAAACCTGACACTCGTATGATCGCAAAGTTATAATGAAATTGATGTAGTACAAAAGGTTAAAATAAATGTTTAAATAACCAGCGGGTGTCCAATAGTGAATACTAATACTAATTCACTAAAGTTGTGTATTGATTTAATTAATCTTTTCCTTGTCACGTGATCTATTCCCGACAATTTAATAAAAGTTTATTCCATTTCGTAACAAAATTTCCTGTTTGAGCATGCTTGAAACTTGGTTTAATTTACTTAGACAACAGAGGTTTCATAAATATGAAAGTCGTAGGGAAGTTTTCCTCGAGATTGATGTAGAAGTAACTTTGCAAGAGTTCTGTTCTTTCACCAGATAAGAAGTAATATCAAATTTGTGATGTTTTATCGGGTGATTCTAGTCACATGTTGCTCAAGTCACATGGGAAGGAATAGTATTAAGGGAAAAAAATTCTTTACCACACTTCGGGGCTAAACTGTAGGTGCCAGAATAAACTTTCTTCGGGAGAATAATTTAGTTTTATAGACGGAAACGAAGCATCAGCTTATTAAGCATAACTTATGTTACATTTTTAAATTAGATTTTACTGTTTTCATATTATTTTCATTTTCATTTTACTGATGTCATATTATTTGTATTTCATGCTTGCATTTCATACAAATGCTGGATAAATTGAATATCGTGAATTATTATAATTTAACATTTCTACTGGAATATGTAATAGTAGTTGGAGTAGCCGCATTCCCCCTCTTATTCATCCGCTTCAGCGAGTTTATGTTTTATTCTCGTGATGAGCATACGAATGGAAGAGAGAAAACGATGTAGTCAAATGTAAAAAATCTCAGTAAATGATTGAATGCATTGTTGGAAATTGGAAAACTGACGATTTCTTTAATTAGGATCAGAATTTTAACACTGATATAGGCAATACCTTTCTATATGAGTATAATAATCGTGAAGGGTTTACATTCATGCATATGATTAATTATAACTACATATGCAAATTTAAATAGTATAATGATAATTATGGAAACTTTCCCGAGAGGATAAGGTTTGTTAAAAATTTTTTGGTAAAATTTTATGCAAAAAATACTAATAACATATTAATTTAAGAAAATTAACATTTTATTGAGTTTGTTTTCTATGTAATTTAACCAAAACTTTTTTCTAATAAACCTTGACCTTCTGAGAAAGTTTCCACCCGATATTCCCTAAAATTTTATAACACAATTTTCCAGTAAATTGGAATATTCCAGGAGCTTTCTTAAAAACTTTTGTACTGTACGAGATTACCTAAAATATCATGAAATATCGCTAAGACAAGTGGAAAAACAATATTTTCTGTATGGGAAAGAACATAAATGTAGATTTACACATATGTTGCGTAAAATTTCAGTTGATTCCATTGCAAGTGACACTTAGTGGAAAATATTCCCTCATCACTATGAGAGGCTCGGGTTTTATAAATAAGAATGTGCAACGGAGCAGATTGCATTTTTCCATGACTCCTGCATCTTCGAGAATACGTAATGCCATTTAAACATGCGGAAGCACGTGCGATACAGCCGCCACCGTCCTGGCATTGCGCTACTATACACTCATCCTTATTTCTTTTCTGAGCGCGTAAAGGTGAAGATTTAGGTGCACACAATAGTGGAAAGGAGTGCCGCTAGTAACATATCGCAAAGGGATATCGTGATTTAATACTAGGAGATACGGGAAAGGCGTTCTGATTTCTTTTTCAGATGTTTGATTTATTTAGCACCTTACATATTCATATTCAGTCTCTGCTCGCGTCAACTTTCAAAACGAAATGTTACCTTTACGAAAGAGATGCTGAAATAGTGTAAAGAATATCGCCAAAGTTGTTAGATAAAATGCCTTTATGATGTATGATTACCAAGACAAAAATTGTAGCTGCTATTTTATTTCTTCTTGAAAAAATTTCAAGACATTTATCACAATGTAACGGAAAAGGAAAGAGTACCATCGTGTCATATTATATCTCATTTCTTCCATCGAAAACTTAGAGAATAATAGAGATAAAAGTTGAAGTTCCTCGTTGCTTACGAACATTAAGTCCGAGTGTTAGATAGAATTGGTAAAAGTTTTAATCCAATTCGTCTTTTTAATCTTGTTTGGTCGTTTGACGAGAAGCAGGATGATCGTATGAAGCGATACCGATACCCATTAGTATTAAATTGCCTTTAACCAATTCGAAAAAGAAAAAATGTAATCTAGAGAGAAAAGAAAAAACGTTTTTTGTTTACACTTTTAATTGTGTTATTTACTTTCAATAGTATTAAAAGATATCTTTTTCTGAAATTAATCCTTCAGTATAAAGTCTTGTATAAAACTCGAGCAAATGGACCTTTAAAAAAATTGTATGAAATCGTGCGCTTACTTTAATGGTCAAATAACGTTCGCAGTGCAATAATTAAGCAGGTTCTTCAAGAGGGCATTATGCGTCGGAAATGTAGGGTGTAACTGTTTCATTAGAAACGTTCGCTGAGAGAAATGCTTATGAATATTATGGCACAGAAAGTGTGCGTTGTTGTGAACACCCATTAGGTCAAGTTTAGAGCAAACGTTCCAAACTTTCTAAAGTTGAGTTTAATATATGTACAATTGTACACTTGTATAAACATATTTTATGGTCAGAGAGAAATGGTTGTAAAATAATAGTTAGAACCCTAATTGAAGTAACACATTTTGGCTTAAACAAATTACCTATTATACTTTCGATAGTGATATTTAATAGCAATGCGATATGTACCTACTTCTGATTTGTACTTCTGAGAAAATAATTCACTATGCTCTCTCAATATGAATTAGCAAGAATTTTATTAATTGAATTAGTAGCTTTGTGTTTAGATATTGAATTAGCAATTTCACCATTTTCTACTACATGGATTCTTTTAAAAGTCACAGGAACCGTCTGAAATTTCTTAAATAAAATTCCTCCTATTACTAATTAAATTATTAACTTTTTACTATTTTTAGTTTTTCCTTTTTTATAGTAAACAACTTTGCAGTATATGAGTTAGCAAGATTTAAGTAATTCAGATTGAGAGAGTGTAATATTTTTCTATTGTTCATTATAATACATTGAATACTTATTAAATTTGAAGGCATATGTATTTTGGTATAATATTTTCAGCCTTTATTCTTCGACAATGAACAATTTTCTTTATAAGCTCATACATTATATTATGAAAATATAAAAGATGATTGACAGTGCTAGCGTTTATTATCAGAACGTCACAGCACATTATTAAAGGCGGTGAGTTGAAATATCTACGGACCCGCACAGACATATGTATATGTATAGCACATGTGGGTGAGGTTCAGTTTGCAATGGTATCTTCTCGCTGCTATATCGTGTGTGGGAAATTGAAATTTTACTGCAACATCACCCTACAGCGATTCTGTTTCCTCACCACAGCGAATGGCAAAAAGTTTTCATATGTGAATTACATGTCAGTTCAGTGTTGTTTCCGATTCGCAATCTGCACAGGAAAAATATAAACTATTTTCCACTGTTTGAAATATAAATATTTACTTGGCGAAGTCTGAAACTGAATTGGCATGATCTTTCTGGAATGCAAAACATCCCTTTCATAAAGTTACTTAGAATGTTTAATATTTCATTTTAGCAATTAAAATTATTATTTCCGGACGATAGTGTAGGAAGTAAAAGTTTATTAAGCTATCGCGTGACTTAAAAGATTCAAATTAGTAACTAACATTAAAGACTTATACATATATCATCATAACGTGTGTGTCGCAAAAAGTGCAGGATAAATCTGGCACAGCGAGCTATGAATTTTTAGCGACTAGACACGTGATAACGAAATGAAACAAAAGTTGGATACTCGCTATGCGGATTGGATTGTTGAAATTTTAAAGCTCAGCGATTTTTCAGGAAAGCGTAGAGTGAATGCATGAAACATGTGTGTGTGTGTGTGTGTTTGTGTGTGTGTGTTTCGTGAGATCCCTAGAGAAATAAACAGAACTATTCCTGGCACTGATTTCTATCCCGCTTTGCTAGAATTTTAGTTCACCGAGACGAATTTCGCTTATGGTAACACTCGCAAATCCGTCACAGTTTCTGTATCATGCCTGCACCATCCATACTCTCTTCAACTGAATTAATAAGTAAGTTACTGATGAAATAGTGCCAGTTTGATTATTGTTTTACTTTAGTAAAAAGCCTTATTTATAAGTACTTTACTTAAAATTAATACTAAATGATAGTAAAAATACTTACTAAAGTGAATCATTAAACGAATTGGCACTATTTCATCATTAGTAACTCCTTACTAATTCAGATTGAGAGAGGCAGTTTCATCCTTTCCTTCCTTTCTTCCTTCCAATTTCAGTCTTACCCTCAGAATGTATCAGAGATTGTATAATTCAGTCAATTGAGATTTACAGTGATTGTTTTAGATTGAAATCACAAAATCAACTCAAAACCAAATCAACCAAAAACAAACTCAACACTTACATAAAGTGAAGGTGTATAGGTATAAACACGATATTATAGAAGAAGAGAAAGATCAATATCTTCTGGTAAATTCAATCTTTTATATCACCTTCTAGAATGTTTATTTTATCGTAAAGTTGTGACGTATTTTCGTGGCACGATTCTATTGTATTTGCACAGCTGCTTCAAACCTTGGTTGACATGTGAGGGAGTGACAAACAGAACTCTTTTCTTTGCGCGTAATATTCCTGGCACACATGCAACTTACTACAAATCAGACCCACAGTCGACATTTATTAATGTTTTGGCTCAGATACGTGTTTCATGCAATATGAGGTATTAAATATATATATAATATGTTAATGTCTTTGTTGCTATAGAACCGAATAAAAATAAGAATATAAGAATATAAGCTAATTGTGAAACATTCTGCCTGTTTTTGCGTATTGACTGAGATAAACGCAAAAAAGCGCTTTAAAAATCTGTTTTTCTAAATATATTTACTATAATATTCTATAGTATAATAAAAGCTATGAACTTTTCAAACACTACAAGGGTTGCCGTTAAAATTTTCTGTATATCATGAAAAAATTCGTAAACCATGTACGTCGTACTACTTTCGCAATTCAAAACTGAAAATTACACTGATATTGTATCACTGCTCCACATTTCTATATCATACGAACATACATACACTCGTCAATAGAGTGAATTAATTAATAAATGTTCCAATTTCACTGTTGAGCATGTGGTTGGAAATTAAATAACCGGAACATTAGTGGAAAGCGCATAATATCCCCGCGGGAAGAATAATCCTTCGCCCTAGAGCGTAACCTGACCGTATGTTCCGATAAAGTATTATCTAGTCGTAAATTCCACGCAAGTTCCGCAATTGAATATTCAAGTCTTCATAATCCTCCTTCGGCTCCTTACTCGAAAATTCTCCCAGAGCTCCACTATTATATTCTAAGTATCCTTTTCAACCGAATATTTATACTACTCTTTGTTAAAATTTCAAGGTACGTGGACTAAGCCTTGTATTAAAAATATGTGTATATTTCGAAAAATAAAAATTAAACGATGTTAAAGAAATCGCAAAAACAGTTTTAAATGTAATATCTACATTAAAATTTTCCTACCAAAGAAGTTGTAACAATTTTATTATGAATTAGTCATTTCCAACAAACTTTCAGCATTTAATTTCAACTTCTACAACGCGAGAAACATAGCTGAGATATTATTTCAGGTAATTGTATAGATTTTCTCTGAGAATATTCGTTAACTTGAAAATAATAGACTGGGAAGAAAGTCTCCCCTTCATCCAGCGTTATTGTATGAGAATTTATGAGATTCATATGGTACATCATAATTCATATATCATTAATTCATACATCTACTTGTAAATTGTGATAGTTAAATAAAACGTGTGAAAATTTAAACACAGTTCTTTGACAGTAAACGCAATTTTTATACATAGTACTTCTGTTCAAGATTTAATTACGATGAGAAATGTTAAGACTGCAGATTTTCTTTGAAAATAATAAGCTGTTAAAACTTATTACGGGATGAAAAATATAAAGCGGTTCTAGCTAAAGAGATAATTCCTAACTAAATATTCATTTACTGCATTGAATGAGATTTTTCCTCTTATTTTCTATAGAAATGAAGCATCTCTCTGAGAGCTCTTCAGAGTTTTTAGTCTTTTATTTACATTAGCTCACTTTGAAACTGACGATTCAGCTTCATGGAAATCCTCGAAACTTTCTGTGATGCATTAATCTGTTTGGGCTATTTTATCCCTCACACAAAAGAAATTCAGACAACATTACGTCAAGTGTACACGGCAAAAGCACGATTTTTGAAAGTATGTGAAACACGTTAAAAATAACAGTTTTAATAGCACCTTTGCCGCTAACTTTAATGCGAAACTTTTTTACGAGTTTTTATACTATAGTTTTGATTCGCTTGAGTTCCCTTTTTACCCCTGTGTGTTCGCTTGGTCTCGAAACATATTGGACTTTGGGGAAACTTTAGACGAAACGAGGCAACTAAAAAAAAAAGCTTATTCTCGGTTAGGTTAATGAGGGAAAACATTCCATCAGGTTCGTGGTAATTTTGGCCTTTCTTTTATAACACGGTCGGCCCTCGATTACACCTTCCTCTGGCTCAGTATGCGCTTCGCCATTTATTTAATTAATTCGGCGTGACCCTGCACAACGAGGGAATTCAGTAACATCATCGGGTTGTGTCTCCTCAGACTTCAGAATGAAACTCGTTTAACGAATTACCTTTTGCGGCACGTAATGCGCATCTCGCTAATTCAGCATTAGTCTTCTAACATGAATGCTCCTGAAAATTGATCCCGGTATTAATAAAATTATTCCACCAGAAATACTTCTTTAGAAGTACACGGTTCGAGCACATCAGTATTTCAAGTTCATACACTGAAAAAAATATTTTTGCAACAAAATATTGTTTTGTTGGCTGAACAACATTTTTTTTGGTTTAATAAAACTTAGTGCTATACAAACAAAAATTTTGTTGAGCTAAAAAAATTATTTTGTTGTTCTTTAATATCATTTAAAATCCCTTTAGGCACTTAAATTCTTTGAAAAACAAAATTTTTTTTAGGAAATTAACTAGTTAAGTAGATAATCAAATATTGCAAATAATAAATCAAGAATATTTTTTTAATCTTGATGGGGTATTGACCAGTTTTTCCTATCTGGGGGACAAACTGGCCAGGACTCCATTAAAATTTCCACACGGGATAGTTTCACTTATAAATCATGTACTATTTAACGTCGAAATATCTAGGTATCTGAAAAAGTAATTATAATTAAATAAACAATTTAACTACTCGATTGAATTCCGGTGTAAAATATCTCTTTAATCTAGGTTAAGCTCTATTTTACATTTTATTTTTCTCACTTCTTTGTGCTATACATAGTAAACCTCGCTTTCATTGCTTTCTTTGCGAACTCCGGACTCGTAACTATACAGATATAAAGGCTTCGCATGTGTAATATTTTAACCTTATCTGAATGCCAAGTTCTTGTTCAGCATAAGGATTTTTGTTTTGTCTACAAGCTAACATACAGCCTTTTTGTAGACGTTCATGTTGCTTAGATCTACTCTCGTCCTGCGAACAATTACACGCTTAATGTGCTAATTTAATCTCGGAAGGTTCCCGCACGTAATTTGTGAACGAGATCATTTCTCATTTGTAGTACCCAATGAATTTAGACAAGATTTTAAAACAAGTAAGTGTTTCAAAGGCAAACGCTTACGTTTTTTTACGAAAATTCAATTTAATGTATAAGGGGACGTTTAAATGTGATGTAAGATTAAAAAGGACAAACGTTACACAAATAAAATAGTGTTAAACACAAAGATAAAGTTAAATTAATTCGAAACCTCATTTATCAAAAACTAGAGCTTTTATACGAAACAACTTTAAATTTAATAACTAATTGAAGACGTAATTAATTTGTTATCTTCTTTTTTATCTCCTGTTTTTATCTCTTATCTCCTTTAGTTTTAATTTGACTTACTTCGAAGAAAATAATCCCCGACATTCAAGTCAATTGAAAGAAAAGACATTCTTGCAATGTCTTTTAATACCACTAATTGATACAATTTAATCAAAAATGAATGTAAACATGCAGTATCACATAATACAATTCTTGCGATTGATGCGATCGCATCGAGCTCGTATATTACATGATTTGTACACTCGGCCACCATCAATTATTATCATTACCTGTCATTGCATAATCAAACTAACATGTTCAAACGTGTATAGTATTACATTATGTGTTTACGTATTCTCATGCACGAGGCAACATTTATATCAGCATTTGCCATCATATGAGAAATGCTAGCAATGCTACAGTGTCAGGCATACTGTCAGACATGAAATGTTCGTACTACTGACGTGCGAGTGTTTGCTGAAACTCAAGTTAAAGAGATGTTTGTGGACTTCTCATTTAAATGAAATGTTTTCTTCTTCTTTTTTTTTTCTTTTTCAAAATTAACCATATATGTGTTACTGAAGCTATCCACATCGTTACGTGCTAAAAGGAAGCAAGCGATTCGTAAAGCACATTTTGCAATGTGGATAATGGGGTTTTATTCTATTTTATATAAAGTCTTTGAAACAAAAGTAAAAAGCTTCGGAAAAGTAAAAATAAAGTTGGGAATATTTGTAGAGCTCTGAGTATTTAATGCAAAATAAAGCACACTTGCGCGCAGCTTTTATATTTAAAAATTTTTATACATGCACAGTTAGAACGCTTTTTTTGAATTTCAACATTATCGGTTTTCCGATAACGAATCGTATTGGTTTCATATTAAGAAATGACGCTTCAGTATATCTATATTCACTGTCCACAAATGTGAAAATAAATATCGATCCTCTCACTCAGTAACTTAAACTAGCAAACCCGATGAATTGCTAGTAGAATGCATTACTACACTCCACTTGTCTCAAGATGCATTTCAACACAAGAATAAAACACAAAAATCTTCCCGCTTTGAAGACACATTACACGTTATGGTTATTTATAATTTTTGAAAATTTGATTTTTCAACTATAACTTTTCAAATTTCCATTACTTACAGCTAATGTAAGGAAAATAAAGATTTCTTGTGTTGACACGAATCAGATGACATAATATTAATAGATTTGATTAATTAATTAATGCTTCCTCTATGGGGAAGCAAAGTACTCATTGAATGAGCATAAAATTTGATACAATTTCACAGCATGAGCATAAGGAATATAGTGAATATGAAAATTTTCATTTTTTAGAAATTAATACTTATCATATTTACTTTTTCTTTTTTTTTTTTTAGTACCTTAAAAAATCAAAAATTCAAATTTTGAGCCGAATAACGCGAGATACGAAAACAAGTTAATGTATTATATCAAAACTGTTGCTTATATAAAGATCATTAAACTTTCCTCTGAACATTTTTTGGCAGGAGGCACAGCTTGTTTTTTAATTATGGAAAATGATATTGGAATATTTTAAATTTAATTTTTGATCCATCAATTAAGAAAACACGAATGCGAAAAGTAGTTGAAAAAGCCGTAACTGTCGTTTCAGTTCCTCCTGTATTTGAAAGCACAAAAGCTTCGCGTCACGGGCAGTGGCGAATGAACAAGTAATAAAAGTCACGGCACACTTTTCTTTTTAACTATAAAGAGTGGTCTGCCACCAAAGGTTCTCAACGCTCTTTATTTGACAGAGGTCAAATATATTTTTGATTATTTTTTAATAAGCTATTTTTAAACTATTTTTTTCCCCTATTTTGTCTTACATTGGTTAGCTACAAAATTGCTTATAAATAAATAGAAAAATAGTATCGTTAATATTTAATAGCGAAGTGAGGATCTCTTCCGGAAGTTTGAATACACCGACCAAGATTGAAAACCACTGATAGAAGTGGTACCTTTTGTTAGCTTCTTTTATTCCTTGTCGAGAAGTTCTTACTATACTTATTCGCAAACTAGAGGCTATTTTTGAATTACACTGGAATGAAAGATGAAAAGGTATCTTGACAGGCAGGGGTTGTCACGCTTCCAACTTAGGTTTATTTATTGTAGAATAAGAGCAGCTTTTTACTTTGCGAGTATATGTCAAACTTGAAATTGGAGCTTATTTTTGAAAAGTTTTCTATAATAAAAATAAAAGGAATTATTCTATATGATGAAGAATATTTCTCTTTGAGGTCAAGTGTTGGAAGTCCTGAAAGTATGTAGTATCACAAAGTCTAAAAGTGTTGCCTCTAATTAACCTAATTTTAACACTCAGCGAGAAATGGATATTAAACATACATAATCCTAAGATCGCAGTACATATGCGAAAATGCATTCTGGAATGGTTTAATCTTGTATCTATGTACTTATAAAATCAGTGCGACAAAATTTATTTCATAGAAAGATTATTCACATTTGTAAATATTAAACCAACCCCTAATTTTCACGTTGTTATTATTATTATTATTATTACTTTTTTTTCGAATTCCGATGTCAATTTCAAGATCCAATCTTAACTGAATCTGGAGATGTCGATCGTTTCCAACCTTTAGCTTCAAGGTCGCAATCTTTAGCGAAAATATGTCGTGATGATTGTAGATAGGGTATTCCTTAGAGTGTGAAAGAAGATAATTAGAAACGTTTCTGGCTAAAATTAAACTTGAAATGAGATTACTTCTGTTCTGCTCTTTCACCTTTTATCCTGCGCTTCCTCAAAGTCTTATTTGAACCTAATCCTCATTTTCTCACCAGTGCTGGCCCATTTCTTTTTCCTCTCGCTTTAGTCATTTTCTCGTAAATCTTATTCTACTTCATTCGCCACATCGCAAGGAGATTAATCCGCCTGACATAATGACCGTTATCGCTCAAACTTAGAAGTTAACGGTCTCTGTGCGCATCGCGGTAATTTCGTAGTCTCCCTTTTACATCTTCCCTGCTTCTTTAATCAGAATAATCAAATAAGAAGATCACTAAAGAATTGATGGTTTCTAGGAAGAGAATTTGTAAGCTTATTAGTGCTCTCAATTAGAAGAGATTTAAATCAGAAAATCTTTACTATTATTCAATAAAAATCGTGGTGTGGCAACCACAAATTAGTAGCTGTACCATATATTTTAATATTTTTGTGGTTACTATAACAATAGAATTTTTTCCGTGTAAAAAAACTTCCAGCTTATACTTTTTAGACAGGAAATTGAATTTAAAAATAACCATTTTTTTGTGTCGCCAAGCACGTATTTCATTTATGAAAATAATTTTTCATTTCCTCTATAGACGATGGCTTTGACACTCTTATTGTGAGTATATATTGACAGTAGTGGTTGAGTTTTGATCGAAAGATGGAGAGCAAACTTATACGAGGATAAAAATCTCTGTAGTGGTAGGATAAGAGACAATACATAAGCTTCTCATACTGACTTGAAGAGCACGTGAACAAGTTGGATCACTTCACAACTTTACCTACTCTCCAGTGGCATTATGTCGTTAAAATAAGTTTCAAAACAATTATTGCAGCATAGACAGTTACTCGAAAGTTCACGCAGAAAAAAAATTGGGAATTATTTTTCATCTTTTCTCATCTATCAATAATTTAAATTAGTTAAATCTTACTAATCAGTAGGTGCTTTTTACTTATTCAAATAGTGTGAAGTCATTTACGGGATCGCGTAAATTTACCGAAAATTAAAATTCCCGAAATCGAAAATAAACAAAAATTAAAATTCCTGATGTTAAATATTCCCGAAATTGAAACTTCTCGAAATTTTTGTTTAAAATTTATTTGT
>JAUEJJ010000017.1:9835108-9853579 GCA_032164275.1 Synergus coniferae | reverse complement strand
AACAAAAATTAAAATTCCTGATGTTAAATATTCCCGAAATTGAAACTTCTCGAAATTTTTGTTTAAAATTTATTTGTAAAAAAATTGTTCAAAATTTTATACAAAAATTCCAGTAATTTTTATATCAAAAAAATTCAATTTCGGGAATGTTAAATTTCAGTAAATTTACGTGATTTCGAATCAATTCTCGAAATTTTATTTTACATTAATATCACTACTCTTTTGTTATTGCTTTAAATAATTTTAAAGTGGGTTGAATGTTCATCCCAGATTCTTTACATTTAATTTTATTTAATGCAGCCAGTAATTTAAGACTAATGCAAGAGTAAAAAATATAAAATAGCAGGACGTAGATTTGTAATATTTTTGTGCAATTTGCTGACTTGTGTGGCCGGAAGCGTGATATGTACTGCCGCGTGATGATTGGCAACAGGAAAGGTTTTAGAGACTACGTGCCATTGTCTGTTATATCCGGTTCGTTAGAGATAATTTATCCTTTAACTGTAAATATTTCTGCCTTTCCACGTATTTTGCACTTTATCAGGCAATTTTTAATCCTAGAAATCTGATAATTGGTTTCAGTACAGTGACTCATTCACGTGTGAGTGAGCTTTAAACACGCGATTCTGTACAATGACATTTTGGTCGGGGCGAACTTCATTTAATCTTGTTTTGCGAACTTTACAGAGGAGAGAGGGAGTTTCAGTGGGTTTCGTCGTCACGACCGCAGGCAGATTAGATTCTGCCCAGTCCCGTCATGAAAGCCGGAAACCGGGAGCTTGTTTGTTTTATTCGCAAGGGAGCGTGCCGAGAATTTGTACATCAAATTACAACAGTTAATAAAATAAAAGACGTAAAAATAATAAAGCAGAAACAAAGGATCTCTAAAGATTACATAAATAATAAAGCAGTCGAGAATATGAGAGAGAATTTGTTCTCTATTCTATATATTTCTTTTTTCTATATTTTTCTCTATTCTATACTCAGCAAATTAGGAAACTTTCGACTTTCGACTAAAATATCGTCCTTTCAGGTATTCAACTCGATGGAACTTTTCAAATTTTAAACTATCTGATATGCGACTATAAAAACTCAAGTTTCATACATTTTCCCATAAAAGTTCCCTGCGTACTTGTGTGTCACCTATCTACCTTTTATGCATATTCCAATGAATTTTCACAGTTTGCAGACAAATTTTAAACGAATAGCTGGAAATGTAGAAAATGGGTCAAGTCAACGACGGGTATTCAAAAAGAAATTATTGAAAAAATGGAGTGATTAATATTTCTTTACTCAGGACTTTGAAACTATCAGCTTTTGAGAGGTACTTGGAAATGGCAGACTAAAACTGTTCATATCTACTGCATAAGATACACTAGCCTTGTAGACATAGCCCTCGAGTTACGTCAGTAAACAAACTCAAGCAAGAAACTCTCGAGTTTTGGTTAAACTATTTCGTTCAATAACGTAGGAGTACATAGATAATATCATGTGCCATCTTATACTTGATATGTTTTGAATTAATTTGCAAGATCAGTCCCTGCTATTTCTAAGGCTTTATTAAATTTAAGACAGCAGAGTGATTTCCCTGTCAATTTTGTTTTCCTAACGTTTCCTTGGCTTCCCTAACTTCCCTATAGCCATCCTGTATTTGGTAAAAATAATTCTTGCTAATTTCCTAACGTCTCGCACGCAGTTTCTTTTTATAATTACATATTACAAATTTAATAAGTCTAATATTTTTTGGAGAAGTAAGTTTTCTAAAAGGAAAATAATTAACAGAGAAATTTCTTAAATTCCAGGTGGACTTGCAACCTCGTGAGAATGCGGGACCGGCTTTCATGGTACATGGTCTTCCTGATTCTACCGACAATTTTACTGGCTCGGTCCCTCGATAAAGGTAAATTTCCAATTTTCTTCCTTTTCACGCTTCCGTCGCAACCAGTCGAGAAATGCAGTGAATACATATTTAACGAACCGTACCACAACTTTCCATAGAAATAAAACTAGTCGAAGAGCAGTCGTGTGTGCAATGTGCATGCACACAATTAAAAATTGATCCTCCACCCACATTGTGTTCAACGAAAATCATTGCAGTATAGAAAAATAAGATTCAAAATAGCAGAGCAATATTTGACAATTTTACTTTTGACATTTTACAATTTATTTATTTAGTTTCTGCTTATTTATGCATTGGAAATTTATGAATTGGGAATTTTCTCGAACGTGTTTCAAAAATAGAGACTCACGCTTTAGCACAAAAAAAAAACATTGAAATCGCTAAAAAGTAGACATTAAAAATATATCCTACAGGTATAAGGGCGGTACGTTTGCATTTTTCTTTGAAAGAGAAACAAAAGAATGCACCACAACCGTGCGGAGCCTTAATAGACCATAGCTCTTTTCTGTGTTAGTGGTCGAACGTCCCCTGAAGCAACTACTACTTCGCCCTGCAAAAGTTGGCACCACTTTACCTAAATGCGTGACAGGCGACTAAAAAAGACTGCTGTAAACTTCAGAACAATGAGTTGGTGAAAACTCAAACAATCCCAACTTTTTCAAGCCTCATGTCGAGCAAATTAACTCTGTAAAGTAAATTCGTATCTCTTTATAAAGATATCAGTTTCCTTAGAAAAATAGATGATTAAAATGTTTATTTGATGCGCAGAGTTCAATGTCTTTCAATTAAAGTAACAACTTTCAACGAAAACAAGTTAATCAAATTGAGTCAAGTGAGATGGATAATTACTGGACAATATTTTTTCAATTTATAATAAATTAAAGACTTTATTTTTAAGAACAAGACTTCTTTTTCATTCAAATGTACATATTTGATTGATGCCCTTAGTTTCGATCGAAAAAATAAACATTTTGACTAATACGAAATATTTCGTATAATATTTCGTTTCCCAGTAAATATTTCTATTAAACGAAATATACGAATAAACGGAACGGAATAATTGAATTGTTGAAACTTATTGCAAACAATTTTCCTTTTAGAGTGCACATAATTTGCCTCACGTATGTAATTTGCAAGATTATTGCATGCTCATGAGTTCCAGTATTGAAAAGTGTATTACATAGATTCAAGGAAGGAACTCATATATCTTTCATAGTAAACAAACCACATACATGTCGGAATGGAGTGACAACCTCATATACAGATAAGTAGCGTACAGCGTGGAAACGGCATTTTCTAGTTTTCCCCTAAGTATAGGTTCACACACACTCGCACATATGCACAATGCGTACTGACGTAGAAAATGATGTAAACGTAAAGATGTAAAAGAGGAAAATAATTTAAATAGCGCGACACATTTTCAGACCCGTTTATCAAAACCTGCAAACAAAGATGAAGCGAGAGAGACACGAAAATAAAAAAAGTGAGAGCAACAGAAGGAAAATGTAACAAACAAGACGTCCCCTGGGAATAAATATTTTTCGTGTCTTTTCAAATCCTCCGCACACCACTATCTCATGACTGGAATTTTAAAATTTGACGAAACTGACAATGAAAGAAAGCGCTGTGTGTATTGTCAAGGAGAAACAAAGAAAGCTGAAAAAGTATCATTTTTATAACCAAAAAATAAACAGAGTGCCATGCTTTAAGTTGCGAAATTCATTCAAATTCTCTTGCGAATTAAGTAAAATTTAACGCAAATAAAAGCTGTATTAATATAACAAAAAGCTGGAGGGTAAATGATTTTTAGAAAAAGAAAAGAATCCTACTAATTTGTCAAATATTATAAAGATGTTGGAATTTGAAAATATACAATCAAGTAGAAAATAGCATTTTGGCTTTCAAAATGGCATGTGACCTGGAAGATTTTGTGTCCAGCAGACATAAAGAGAAGATGAAAGGTTTCAAGGAAAGGATAATAAGACTTTTGATGTCTGAACTACATTATGATGAAAAGGATGAGAAAATAAATTTCTCTTAGAATTTTTCGAACAAACTTGGAGAAAAAATCCATCGTCTTAGGCATTAAAGTCTGAGCTCTCGAACTAGTTCTGTAAACTAAGTTAATGATGGATCAAAGTTAGAGAAACTATTGAGAATGTAAACATAAACTGCAAATTTTTTCTACCCCCTCCATGTGAGGGGTTAAAGAATTTCATCTGTGTATCTTCCGTTGATATACTGATAGATGAGTATGAAATTTCGAGTTTCCTGACGCATAAATCTTTTGCTTCGTCTCCGATTTGCGATAACTCAAGTTCATCCATTTTCCGGTTTTGTTGGCGACGAATCGAAGAAATATATTTTGAGAAATCTGAAGATACGTCTCAGAACGGTTGTTCTAGCGCAATACAACTGTGACTGTGTCGTCGTACGTCACCAAAATCGCAACACGTTTTCAGTTCTATGACTACTCCTGACGTAAAGAGTAACTACCACTGAGCTCAAACTTGATGTGATCTCAGGAGAAAGAATATTTTTCTTGTCCTTTGGGAGTTGATCGGTTAAAGGATACAGGGTTGGGACTGAACGACCGTGTGTGTACCGTCGAGATAAGCCCCTAGTTTGGTCTCTCTTACGTCTGTAATGTAATATTATTGGAGATTGCACAAGTAACACGGCCCTGTACGTATATCTATCGATATTAACTTGGTATTCGATTTCCTCTATATATATGGTACACGATCGCTACATATAGGTATATATATGTATAGTAGAGGTCAACCTCAGCTCGATTTAAGATTTCGACGTTATGGAGAGTTCAACACTCCTTCTTTCTCAGAGAGACGAATCTGACTGAATTGGACTTGTTCACAGGGAAAAAGAAATAGTAGAGACCATTTATTTAAATTTTTAATTCCGTTTCGACCTTCCCAACTCTCTCAATTTGAATTATGTAGTAAGAATTTGACTATAATTGAATTAGTATAGCCTTTTATTTAACTACTGAATTAGTAACTTCTATTAATTTTTATTAAATGAAACAGTAAGTTATTTATTACCAAAGTGAATTATTAAAAATAACTCGTCTCTGAATCTTAATTAGCTAAATCTTACTAATTAACAGTAGTTTCTTACTAATTCAAGCAGTGCGAAGGGCCTAAAACCCTGTTCCCATTTACATTAAAAGCTTAAAAATTAATTAAAATTGCAGTATTTAAAGAAATTACAAATTTTAATTAGAAGACCGCCGTGCACTGATATATGTATTTTCTGTCATTTCCAAAAATTTCAGCGAGATATCTTCTTTAGTTAGTGACGTCATAGTTTACAATTTGCACTTAAGTACCAACATTGCCTTTGCATTCAATCACATTATGTATTTGAAGAACATGCAAAGTTCGATCTGCTTGCACAATTATTTTTTCATGTTACGAGCTGAAACCTTTTTTTTATAGCGGTGCTCAAATTGAAAACGTAGAGAGAGATAGGCTCTTGAAAATGTAGAACCAAATCAGACATCAACGATGGATGCTTATTCCCTCGTGAACTTTGACTGACACGAATTCGACCCTACATACCTGAGTAACTCAACACGTACAGTGTATACATCTCTATACAAGATACAGTCACTTCTAAACCTTCGACCGTCAATAGTCCGCCGGGAACGAAATCGCATGAGAGTTTTGAGAGAGCGAGGACCGTGCTCGGAGGATAAAACGGCAATAGTAGGTCACATAACCGGTGTAGGATCGTAATAAATCATATACTGGTTTTCAATGTATCCCAACCTTCACTCTGTTGCTCTGGAGGCAAGTAGCTAGAGTCGATCGTCCACTGTATTCGCAATGCAGGAGGATAAAGCTCAGAAAATATAAAAACGAAATAGAGAAAAGAAAATATAAACTTTAGCAGCAAGCATTATTTTTGATGTATTTATTACTGTGCTAGACAAATGCGCAGACTTTTCATCTACACTCTAACTATTTTCTCTTGTATTTTCTTGCGCTCATAAAAGACACAAGCATGTCCTTTAGTGGCTTTACGTTTTGTCAAGGGTTTACGATGATAGCCAAAGACTATCGTCGACCCTATTTCCTACACTCATGCAGTGATCTGATGAAAGTGTGTATTTATTTCTTCATTGACGCTTCTATTAGACTGACCAATACAATACTACTATTGCAAGCACACACATATATATATTACACATATCCTCAATTTCGTTCACTGGCAAAAAACCTCATAAGCTGCTCTCTGGTAAACTTGTCAGCAACTGAACGTACAGTAGTTAACAGCCCCTGAGGCAGAACAAAGGAAAAAGTTCTCGATAGAAAAACGAAAATATCTTCAATTTTTCCAATATTTTCTTGTATCGAGACCATTATCAGATTTCAAAGAACCCAATTCACCCACGTTGTTATGCGTACAGTTTACGGAAAAAGTGATGTTTAATAAAAGTTGCAAATAACTTGTTATCTTTTACAATTATTCTAAAGTGAAAGTATGTATTTTCAGGATTTTTCAGGAATTTGAAGAGATTTCATGATATTATAAGAGATTTTTATGAATTCCAAAGGATTTTATTTTATTCTATGGATTAAAAAAGTATGTAATAGAAAAAAATGAGAAAAAAAGGAAACAAGTTTTTAAGCATGCTAAAAATATCTTTAAAACTCTGCAAATTAAATTTATGATGCCCTGCAAAATTTAGTTCCGATATATTTAAGGGGGCGGATGCTTCTTCGGAGCCATTAAGGGTAAATTTATGTAAATTAAAGGTATACTTTTAAGCAGATATTTTCCGTTGCGTTCATTGAGGGTTATACAGCCCTTCAGTGAGTTGCGATGGTAGGGCTTCACTCTCTTTATTCCCGTCGAGTTTTCTCCTCTCATAGTTTATAGTATAGTATACTTTCTCTCTTCTCCTTTTATCTTACTCTATCGATCGACATTTTCGAAATAGTAGCTCGGAAATCGAACCTTGGCGCCAAGGATCAAGCGAGCCTATATGTAATATTTCTCGTAAGGACTTTTTTATTGCCGGGTTATTTTCTTTCGGTAATAAAGATTTTACTAGGCTTCAATGCTGCGAGGGCTAGCATTTTCACGTTTTCCGCAATAAACATCGAGTAAGACTTCATCGCTTAGGTTCTAAAAATAACAATATCAAGGTTCAACTTTTGCGAAAAATAAAATAAAAAAATATACAACTTGGATCATTTTTTAAATCAGATTCCCGATTTAGATTTCAACTACTCCGGTGACAATGGGACATTGGTAGCAGTGTGAATTTCTTTCTAGTGCAAGTTTTTCAGTCACTTTTCCATTGTTTTTTTAAAGTAGCGCGTGTGCTGAAAAATGTGCAGGGCGCACTATCAGCGAAATCTGAGCCGCTGCAGATATCTGATATCAGAATAAAACCCCACTTGATTCAGGGTGGCCACATGTCAGGAAAGTCAGGGAAAATTTGTCAGTAAAATCACGGAAATTTCAGGGAAATGCGAGTAACGATCAGGGAATCAAAAAGTAAAATTAGAACTGGAAAGAGAATGAATTAAACATCCTTATACTGCGCAGCGTTTTTTCACTGGCTTTTGCGATAACTATTTACTAATTCTATGGTCTATGCCATGAAAAAAAAACTAATTTTTAAATTAAGTCCTCAATGGTGCTTCACATAATTGAAGCAAGTAATCCTGACCTTGTGGTTAAAAGATATTGGAAATTTTTTATTTATTGTTTTCGTCGGATTCAAATTTTCAACTTATAATGCTTTCATATTTCGAGGGTTGATTTGTTTAATTTAGGTAGTTTTATTTAGTTTTAGGGGACAATTTTACGTACGGGGTAAGAGAGTTAGGGGTAGAGTTAAAATTTTCAACAACTTTGAATTTTTTGTTTTTCATATTAAATTCCTATTAACCTGCATCTACTCTGAATTCAGTTCATAAAAGTGCGGCAAAAAACTCGAGCATTATAAGGAATAAATCACTCAGAGAACAATAAAAATATATTCCATTCACAAATCCTCTTTAAATGCTTTCACAGGATTTGTCTCGAAAAAGGAATTTTTATTAATTCTCAAATAGTAATAAATTTTATATATTTTTATTTAATTTCTTTTAAGTTTTAAGAAAATCAAAATTTGTTAAGTCATGGCTATATTGTACAACTTTATATTATATTTCCTGTGTAACTTTGAAATAAAGCATAATAAATTTCTGCAAGTTCTTCTATTAAGGTTCTTTATTTTGAAGATCCACATCAAACTCCACGATTCGTCAAAGATCACATTTTATGAGACAAATAAAGTATAGCAAATATACAAATAAAATTATTTTATAGCTTATTTTTGTTGATTTTCCTCATGAATCTATTTTAAGTATTTTCAATCAATTTATATTTTATATAAAAACTATTTTTAATACTAATTAATATTAAATTAATATTAATATTAAAAAATGTCCGTTAAACATTTTAAGCTTTCAATTTTTTACTCAAAAAAAAATCCAAGAACTCTTCGAGGAAAAACAGTCAAGGGCATTTAAAAAATCATATACAATCCTGGTACCAGCAAAATATAATAATCCTACATACGTTGCATGTTCTTTAATGTAAATTATCCTTGAGAGGACTGATTACTCTTTTAGGGCAGAGGAAAAGCTTTTTAATATACGCGTGGTTTATTCGTTGTATTCTTATCCTGGAAAGTCGAGTCAAAATAGCTGCTTTTATAATGTATAAAAGACCAACTTTATTATTTTATTTTTATTTCTGTTTCAAAAAGGTAAAAATTTGAAATTAAGATAAAAAAAGACAATCTTATAAATTAGTCCTTATCCTAGATTTATGATATACTAAATATTTTCTCCTATATGAAGTACGAGTACAAAGGAAAATTTTTTATGATAATTTCTGTTGCAAATTATTTTGAAAATTGGGGAAATGGATGTAATTTCAAGTCGCGCAATTAACAACTACTATAAATTGCGAAAAAAGTATCTGTGTGCATTATAAAATATACGCGTAATAAGAAATAAGAGGGAAAAGGGTGGAATTTCAGTCCGGCCAGCATATAACTCTATATCTATTTTTCGCACTCACAGCTGCATGAAAATCTCGGTGTGGACAAACCGTATAAAGATTCACGGTTCTTTGAATTTATACATTTATATCTTCAGAGGACACGTAAAGTAGTTTATCTTCTGCCACCATCGCTTCGTCCCAAGAATTCTGAATAATGTAGCGTGAGTTCACCTTATAACGAGTATTATTAATAATGTGTGTCTCACGTTATGACTATGAAACTCCTCCCATCGAACTTTGCCAGTCTTATATCCTATTCTAAAGAGATGATGGTTTCGATTGTATCGCTTTTTTTGGGGACTCCTGATTGGTTAAATACAGAAAAATATGATGCGACGCGTCCTATATCGAATTAGAAATTTCATTAAATTCCTTGAAATATCCTGAATCCTGAATATTCCTGAAATTCTTTATTATCTCCAAAATCTCAGTAAATTACTTAGAATTCCTGAAAATTCTTTTAAATTTGATGTGTCAAATGAACTTGCATTGAAATAGACAAAAGTTTTATTTGTAATGCCTAAAACTGTGCTGAGCTTTAAATTGGATTCATGTTATATCTTTTCTGTATTTGAATACTATTAATTTTCCGTACAATATTTCCCGTGCGAGTTTGACATCTCTGCTTTGGATTATTTCCGGAAATTCTTGTTCTATGTAGGCAATCTTACCACCGCTTTTCCTCACTCCTCCAGTTCCGAGTCAAACCTTAATTACTTCCTCAATTTTGTAAGGTACTCTCTAACAAGAGCTTTGTGAAAGACAATGTTGTGTACTAAATTCAATAAAATTTCTGCAACCCCCTTCTACATGTATTGATCGTGTTAAGACAGACGTATAATTAATTTATTATCTAAAAATATCACCATTCCCAAAAATAAGAACTTCTTTCTTAATTTTTTTACCACGATATTAAGAGCTATGCATGTTATGAAGAACAGGATAATACATGCATATGTGCAAAAAAAAAAAGAAAAAATAAGACATGAATCAAGATTTATATGAAAGAGCATGCAATTGAAGAGGATTTCCCATTTTGACATGCTAAAGAGGATTTAGCCTTTATCCTTCCCACTTACGGACTTCTGGCTTGTGCTGCTAGATGAGATCCTTGCATGAAAACGTTTTCGGTGCAATTAACAAGTCTGTCAGCGACACAAGCACACGTCTTTGTTGGAGATTGTTATTCAAAATATAAAGCCCAAGTCAGAGTTCATTATTATTTTAGGATTGTTCAGTACATCTATAAGTCCTTAGCTTATAATTGAAAATCTACATTATAAAGAACTCAATTTTAATTAAAGAAGCGGGCTTTGATTTAGAGCCTGCTCTCTCAATTTGAATTAGTAAGAATTTCACTAATTAAATTAGTTTTAATTTTATTCTACTAAATAAAATAGAATAAGTAACTTATTACTAAGTATCTAAATTTATCAAATTCATATACATCGTATCTACATACTTTTATTTATTTTTTCAACTCTAGAAAAGAACTAAAATCACTCATGATAGATATAATCGACACATACAAAGATATTCAATATTAATTAAATAGAGTGTCACATCATGTTCTCAATTTTGATTTCGTGTATTTTATCGATACCCTCTCTAAAATTAAATCACTGAAATTGACTGGTATAAATATGGAAAACAACCCTCTATTGCATTTGGAGAGAACCATAATAGCATTCTGTGGAAGTTTGATTAGTTAAATTATATTCATTCTGCAATTCACCTTAATGGAAAATATAAATCGAATAACTTGCACACTCTTTCATGTATTTTATTGAAATACGCTGTTAATTTCATATTGTCCTAGATTATCTTTTACAAGGCACAAAATAATAATAAAATAATAAAAATAATAAAATCTCACAATTTCATGTCACAATGAAATATTTGTATTAAGTTATTAAGAATATTAAATTAAAATAAAATAAGAGTTTTAATTTAATTAATAAAAATTGTCTTATACATCGAAATGCAATGCGTTCAATAGATACAGCAATATCGCCACTAACGAAATCCTCCTGGGAGAATCTATAGTAGTAACCAGAGTGTTGTATAGATACTCGCACAGGAACTACCCTACAATTAGAAGGGACAAATTTGCTGGTTTGTAACAATGCTCTCCCTTAAGTGTCAACGGGACAAACGTATTAGCTCTGTGATGCAGCACGAGTTGCGAACAAATTTCTCGCACTATTTACTGAGAAAATAAATTTAATGTCACTCATAATTACAACTGAATATTTAGCTCTTTTCGCTTCATACGGTTCTCTTTCAGAAGAAATTCAATAAAATTCCTTGAAATTACATAAAATCCCTTAATATCTGTAAAATCTCAATAAATTTCGAAAAATCGTGTATTTGAATATTATTAATTATCCAAACAATGATTCCCCACAGTATAATATTGCTAATAGAAAAATAATCATGATAACAAGCACAAAATTTTTAATTAGATCGTGTTTAAATGTATACAGATATTTCGTCTCCCCTCGTTAGAAAAATTTGGAAAATTGGAAAAGGGAATACGAAAAGTGAATTGTTAAAAGGAGTGGAAAAATGGGACTTGTAAAAATGGTTGGAATAGGGGTGGAAACGTTGATAACCAAAGACACTTCCTTTTTATATGTAAACTCAGTTACGCAAAATGACATAATCCAGTTTAAGAATCCACTTTTTTCCTTTAATGCAATAGCAAACAGGTGACTTTTCAAAATTGAGTTAGATGCTGGCCACAAATTTTAAACTCTAAAAAACTTGAGAATATCGAATTTTAAAAGTTCTTATAAAATAAAAAGTTGCCAGCTTATGTAGATTTAAACTTGAAGGTTGAGAGTACTTATGTGATACTTTACCTCCCTTTGTACAAAATTGAGGTAATAAATGGCTTAGTTTTCGGAAAAAGTACTAATTTATTATAACGAGTATAATGTTGAGGAAACTAAATTTTCTCTTGTGGTAATTGTCACATGCCCTTAAGACTCACATAAATGTTAATTAAATTAAATTCAGATACTGATGAAATTACCTCGAAAATTTAACCTGATAGAAAGCCGTATTTAGATCATATAAATTTGATAATTAATTACTGTTTCAGAATATTAAATAAACGAATAAAATATTGAAATTTTTTGAAATAATTTGATAAGTATTTGGGATATCTCTTGAGTTCCTTAAAATCCTTTAAAGTCGCTGTGAAATCCCTTAAAATACTTTTAAAATCCATTGAAATTCCATTAGGCTTAGCTTCAGACGTCTACGAATTTTTTTTTTCATCAAAGATTTCTCATTAAAAACTAAGAATATTATGTTTGCAAAAACATTTCCCATGATTTCTGTTGCAATATACCAATTATTGTAAATAAAATAATTTTATTTAAATGTTAGCCAGATAATCTTCTTTAGTTTAAAACTAATAAAAGCCGGAGAAAATATAAATACATGGTACGGTCGGTAAATAGTGACGTCATAATTTACCATTTGTCCTTAAAATAATTGGAAAACTGTTAAAATCCTAGGCAACGCCGGGAAAATTTCTGCTAGTGACCTATAAAAATGCCTTCCCCTTATGAGACTCAAAGACTTGAATCTTTCTTGAATCACTGTTCTCTCTTTTTACAGTCTCTGTTAAATCACTGTATGAAGAAGTCGTAATGTTTACTGATCTTAACACATCTTGAGAAGTGCGGAGAATCGGGAATATTTGAAGAAGCAACACAGAATACAAGCAAACTGAGAAAATAGACGAAGTAGCCCCTGTATAAGGTTGCATTGTCTCGAGAAAACAAAAGGTAGATACATAGATAGCTTACGCCGCGCATTCAAAAGCTCAAAGTCTCAAGCGTTCCTCTCACTCTCTCATCTTTTCTCATTCCCTGAGTTCCTCTGTCCCTCTTTGTCCCTCTTTGTCCATCCTTTGCTCGCTTGCATCACCCGTTCAACGATCTTGCACAGAATCTGCTCGAGATGACACGGTCTTCTCCAGCTTCTCAAGACTCGGTCGATCTTTTCCTGAAAGAAAAATTTTTTATGAAACTTTTCACCGACATCATTACTGATTCTCAGTTTCAACAACTTCTTAGAGTTATAAAGACTAACTTTCAAATCGAATTGTGTAAGGTTTTCGGTTATTCAAATTTCTCCACCTGGTTTCGAAATCTTCTCTTCTCATAACTTTACAGTAACTATTCAAATTTTCCACAAGAACCTCAGCAAGGATTCATGTATGCAGTTGCTCATGCTCTTTCTCATTATCAGTGGTTATTCTTCCCCAAGTTTTACCTCTTCAAATTTCCCCATTTTCTCATCATCAAATTCCTTCTCGACTTCATGCATAAGAAGGTGCAAATTTAAAATACACATATTACGGAAAAGCTTGAAAATTCCAGCACATTTTTTGGAGAGGTTTTAAAAATAAATACAGGGCTAAACCTGCTCTTACTAAAAAGCCCATTAACCCAGAAATGGTGTATACAATGAAATTATTTTTAATGTAAAAGCGAATGGTGCAATATATCTTGAGAGAGACTCCCCTATTGCTGCTTATGAGTCCATTACGAAAAAGAAGAGCTTTGGGATGTTCTTTTAGGAAGGAACATTTTTTAAAATAAACTTTAGTGTACAGAGAGGAAGAAAGAGGAAGAGAGGGAGAGAGAGAGAGAAAAAGAGGATCTTTTATAATACGAGACTCACAAAACGGGGAATCCACTTCCTATGCAAACCGTATGTATATATGCAACGGAAGCTCCGAACGACATGTTTAAGGCGGTCACAGATAAGCAGATGTAATACCACTGAGACCACTATACTATTTGAACATTGAAAGCAATGGTATTTTCAATGGAAGAGGAAAAGGTCGCTAGCATGCCCTTTCAGCAACATCAACCTCAGACGATTTTGAGCGATTAATATATGCACAATTTGCATATTCATATCTATACAAATATGGAGATTATTACGTGTGTGCATATTCCATCACTATTAAAAGAGCTGGATAAAATCGTCCACTTAACATTAATTGACCGAATAAATATACCATATATGAGTGTATTAGATGCGAATGGAATGTAGTTGAAACTATTTTATAATTCGCAGTATAAAGTTGATTTGCAGTTATGCTTTTATTTTTATTATATATACCGTCTTGTCTTGAGGCTAAGAAGGGCTTAAATCTAGCGTTAAGTGTCTGAAGAGGGATTTAAATTAAGGTGTAAAAAGAATAAGCTGTAACAAAAACTAGACTTGTTTTCTGTGCATCTCTGGCTGTTCAACAATTTCATTCAAATCAGTAATTGGCTAAGTTAATGGTAAAAAAAATAAAATGCAGAAAATAAAATGCAAGGATTTCCAACCTTTCCAACATTTTCCTTGTTTATTGCTCACTATACGTTGGAATGCCGACTGAACATTTTCAAATCCGTTCAATTGGATTACGACTTCGAGTAGACAAAGCATTTTCAGGAATTAATCACTTTATATCGGCATGGCGTGCTGCAAAATGAGCTTTTACACTTAACTGCTTCCAAAAAGGCTTCTGTACGTACTTTGCTAAACTTGTAGTCGTACGAGTAGTTGCGATTAAAAACACTTAACTTGCAAATCTGCTTTTATTTTCCAGGTTTTCAATTTACACTTTATTACTTACATACTCTCTAAACTTCAATCAGTGAAATTCACTGATTACCAGTCAAATTCCACTGATTCTCAGTGACTCATTTCTCACGATTTTAATCAGCGATAAATCTATTGGAAATCAGTAAAAAAATCACTGAAATTTTCAGTAGTTTAGTGAGGATGACTGAAAATTTCAGTGATAATTTGCTAGAAATTTAATTACTCCCTATTCGATAGGAGATTGAAATAAATATTTCTCTCAGATTAGATATAATATGATTATTCACAATTTTAGTATTTTGTTATTTTTATCAATCAATTAGATGTGGGAATGAGTATTTAACGAAAATTAAACCCAAATCCAAAGTCAACCCGACGCACTGATTTCCTTCGTTTTGAGACGATAATTCATTATTACCATAACAAACATACTCAATAAGATAAATAGAAAGAAGTTTTGATTTATAATATGGTACATATCTGGAAACAAACTAAAACAGCCGACTCATGATCATAGACAATTTTACCCTAACTTTGTCAGCATTGCCGGAAAGTGTTTTTTTTTCTCTTAACCAAGCCAGGAAGGAAGCTAAGTATCTTGATAGATGTCTATCTATTTGTTCGTAAGACGAACAGACCACAAACGAGCGGGAAACTATTGTTTGCAGGAGCTCGGATTACCTTCGTGACTGAGAGCTTTCACTTTGAAAAAAATTAAGTAAAAGTCCAAAGAAAGCTTTTGTGTGAAGCGAAAAACGTCGAATTAATGCCACCAGCATAAAGAGAAGGGAATGGAAGTGATTAAGGAGAAGGAAGAAGTACACTTTTACACAGATTATAATGGGGGATCTCGCAGAAAAAACTTTCGGCATCGAGAAATGTAGATTTCTTGTGCCTACATTATTCATATAGCCAAATGCCAATTTACTTCTTTTATAGGTACATCTTGTCAGAAAAAGATCATAATCTTTTACAAGCGTTATTTTAGGAAAGATATATGTAGATATCACATCAAGATTCTACAATTTCAAAGACATAGATTCAAGATTTAAAGATATAGTAATATGTTGCAAAAATTTAAAATTTGGTGTAAAATATGGCAATATATCCCTAAAAATTTCGATCCGATTGAAACACATCATATGTATTTCAATTCAGAAAGGCGACTGTTGCATCCGCATTCTTAACAAATCCAATTCACTAAAGTAATCGTTCAATCTTTTCTTTTAGACCAACGGTTCTGGTTTCCAAGCTATTACGGAGAATCATTGAAAACGGAATTCCTTTAATTTGAAAGTAAAACAATCGTACTAAAACACTTAGGTAATAATTAGATGATTTTAATGAACTACGTTACAGGAATATACCTATACTGCAATGTATAATATCCTCGAGAAGTCGCAGTTGCTGCTGGGAATTAAAATTGAATTCTTTTTTTTTCAGATCGACGTGTACCTTACAGTATACCTTCGGATTGGAGGGCACTTTGGTACAGCAATCTCGACGAGTTACAAAGAGTCAATGAAGCGAACGACAACAACACTGTTTCGAACGAAACAGTACAGCTGGGTGGCACTGCTTTCTTGCACTGCGAGGTTCGCAATTTGGGAGAGAGAACTGTCTCGGATGCTGAGGTAAAGAACCTAATCGTATTAGGATCAATAAAATTGCTAAGGAAACGTGTAAAAGGAGGAACAAGCCAAGTCTAGTTGGTACAAACTAGCAGAAATTCTCGTTCTTACCTTTCTTTACGTTAGAGAATTGCTTATCGGAGAACTGGGGTAATTGATAATAGAGTTTAAAAAAATATTTCCTTTTTATTAACTTTTAAACACTTTTTAAAAATTTCAGTAATTTGTTTTTAAAATAATTCTAAAAAATTTCAGGAAGTTTTTCTCTGATCCCTCGTTTTGCTCAACGCGCAAAAGATTGTTGAAGCGGGATGGGGATACCAATGAAAACGCTAATATTAATTAAATTCTTTATTAATTTAGGGAAATTGAATGAAGGAATTATATATTGTGAGAAGGAATTGGATTTTGAAACTTTCTTGAGCTTCTGCCGAGAGTTGATACCAAAGTTAAGTCCATCTTTAACATAAAATATATTGGTCAGACTAAGTTTTATAAACAAATGCAAGAATCTCTTTTCGTTATAATCGCAACTTTTTTTTATAGCAGGATCCATAAGTAAGTTAAAAGTAAAAATTAAAATTAAATTAAAATTTAAAAAAGTAACATCAAATTTAATTATGAACGTGGGCCGAAATGAAATTCCTACATACATGAATAATTAAAACTACATATACCAATTGAAAGCATGAATAACTAATATTTCAAATGTTTCTGAATTTTTCTAAACTATTCTCGATACTTGAAGTGATTTAATAATTAAAGTCAGAGTTGTACCTTTTCTGTTAGATACCTTTGTAACCAAGCAAACTCTATTGTAAAGTCTTCTAATTAAAATTACTTTCGATAAGGGGAAACATGAAATGTTTACATTCTTGAAATGTATATCATGAATATGAACAAGCATGTAAGGGAAATATCGTAGTTTGCATAATTAGTGGTGTGCAATTGCGAGTTTGACTAATTTTCACTTTTCCTCAGAGTTCTTTATCATTGACAATTTTAACAAAAGTCTTTGTGGAAAAGATAAATAAATGCTTAAATAAAAAAAAATATTTTGGATAGCATATTTCTCGTGAATTTTCAAGAGAAGCATTCATAGCATTGAGAAGTCGATCTGGGTCACCGCCGAATTGGAAATTTCAATACGCACAAATATATATTCTGAACCACCTCAGCCACCTCGATGTCAGTTACAGTTTAACCGTAACGGATCGCATTATTTAAAAAAACAACTGCATATCAGTTTCCTACATCAGCTGGCAATTTTACTTATATTTTTATTTTTAATGTCACTCTATGTGTACATAAGAAACTTCATAATATTTTTACCGCTCTAATTTACATTATGATACTCCACCATTTTAAGAATTACTGTCACTCATTATAAAAATTAAGTAGCAAGAAATGTCATTATTCCCGAGAAAAATTCTTTTTCATAAAATGTTTTACTGTCGTGGTGCAAAAATTTTTCACTGTACAATTGTGATGTCACAAGTCAAAAGCATTATAAATGGTTCTAAGAAAGCCCATTAGAAATTCCAAAAGGGCCATTAAGCAACATACAATTGCACTTTTAAACGCAAGTCTTACATTTTTCCTTTCAAACAAATATGGATCGAACGAGGGCCGTGAAAACGTAGCTCAGAACCGTTGGCTTTTACGAGGAATGCAATTCTATAACCGGATAATTTGTCGCAATCGATAAATGTCATTGATTCTAAAGAGCTTTTATAAATTGACAGTCTAGAATTTCATATTTTTCTTTTCTATTTCACAAGAAATCTCCTCCAAGATTTCTTTCTTAAAAAATAATTATTAGAACGTTAAAAAATTAGAAAATAATAGAACAATTTTCGTCCTTCATAAAAAAACTCGTATTTTGTTTTAAAAAATACGTTATAAATCTTCATGTATCAAATTTATGTATGTGTCACTATTGCGCGTCTATCGCATTATCATTAATTATTAATTTATTAATTATTAATTAACTCATCAATTACATTCACAGTAAATGTGTACTGTGTAATTATCTCATGATTGATGTAGTATAATAGGCATCATTCCTAATTATAAACCTTCAGGGTCGAATTTACCCTCAATACCGCCCTAGGCCACTGAAAAAAGTACTACCCTAATCTAAATTATAAAGAATTTCCAAGCATTCTTTGAGATTCTCTGGATTTCCAATGATTTCAAGAGATTTTCAATAATTTTAAAGGATTTTAA
>JAUEJJ010000017.1:9819534-9835008 GCA_032164275.1 Synergus coniferae | reverse complement strand
GAAAAATCCTTCTCAAATCGAAAAAACGTTATTATCGAAAGAATTTGGGCGAAAAATTTCTGTAACATGTATAGAACTGCTGAATACTCCTTCTGGAATACTGGTTGCTGAAATTGGTATGGATGCATTTTCATTAGTTGGCGGACCAAATATAAGCGCTGAAATAGATAGGAATACACTTATCAGTTATCACCACGTGGGATTTGCGAAAACAGGTCAGCATATCAAAACCTTCATCTACTTTGCATTGAAGTGGCCAACTCCTTTTATTATTAGATAATTTTTTGCTCCCATAAAAAGATTAATATTAATAACCGCTTGTAAATTTCAATTGATTCAACTAAAATATTATTGAAACTAATAAAGTGAATTAAAACCGAGATTAAAACTACTTTTAGAACTTAATTTCATCTGCTTTGATATTTATCAAAATTATATTTTATCATTTGTCCTCCAATTTTTCTCTTTTGACTTTACTTGCTAGAGTTAATCTAATATTAAAATTATAATATACATTTAATTAGAACCACGTATTCCGTTAATTATTGAAAATGTTTTAAGAGATTATTAAAATAGAAATGAAATGAAAAAATTAGTAAAGTGTATTTTATGAAAATTAGAGGACCCTCAGAAACTAATTAATTAACTTTAGTCTACTTCGATCGTTAAATTTTTTTCAGTATAAAGTAAACTTAACTTCTCATTGAAAATATTGCAATTCAGTACAACGTTCAGGTACAAAATCTCGTTATTTGAGGCTTTGTACATGATGCGGATGTGTTCAATTGTAAAAGCGTTAATAGAGTTATTAGTGACATAGGGTATGCTGCCCTCTTCCCTTAACTCGTCTGTGCGTGTATTTGTTGGTGTAGGTTCAATCGGTAGAATCATAACAAACAACCCGATAAAATTAACGGTCACAGCAGGATTAAACTTACCGCGTGTACAGCGCCGTGCGTTCGCAAACCAGTTGGCCCTATATAATTATACCCTTATCACAATAATGGAATCTGCTCTCGGATTGAAATAGATTATATCTCTCGAGCTATTCTGCACCCTTTGCACAATATTTTGTGTCAAAAACACGATACGCGCGGAAACATAAATATAGAGCGTTTACCCATGATAAAACTTCTACAAGAGTAGAGCAGTTAGATTAGAATCATAGTGTAAGTTTTACATACTAAAATTCCATGCATGCACTTTTTTCAATAATTTATGCTTATGATAATTTTAAAAATCTAGGAATGGATTAAGTATAATATCATGTTCCTTACATTTCTTGTATTCTATTTTCTCTGAAGTAATTAGACTGTTTATTCGCTAGAGTATATAAGATGCATATTCAAATGGAGTACTTTCTTCTTACTCTCATGGTGTTTAATTACGCTAATAAGTTACGAAAGGATTTTATCTTGCTTCACTGCAGTAACTTTCCGTGCTACTGATGAGACATTAGTGAAATCCAAGCAAAACCATGACAAAGGATTCATTCGCCAAAGGCTGTTCCAAGATAGTGCTTCTTTACCTTCGCTCAACTCCCTTCCTGTCTGTCTTGCCCTATTCCATTTCCAGAAGCCAATTTACTTACTCATACTCATAGATTACATTTAAGTTAGGGATTGAACAGTGAACACAATATCTTAACTGCAAACCTTCAAAAATCCTCCCAAACTTACACTTACTTTATGTTTAGATCAGCAATATTGTACACACGCTAAAACGCGCGAGAAGCATTGCATGGATACTAAGTAATATTCAAATACACAAAAAATACAAATTATTTATTATAAATAGGATAAAAGTGTCAGGGAAATGTTAGGGAAATTGAAAAATTGAATCTTGTGGCCACTCTCTGTATGAAATTTTAAGAATTTTTAATGGTTTTAACAATATGTAATCTTTGATGTAATTAAATTTAAGAGAACTTGAACGATCATCGAAAAACAGGTGAACTCCCAATTCTGACAGTGTTATAACAGTGCAGTATTATTACATATACCTATAGTATTTATGATATTCTGAGATACTCTGAAATATTTTGATTTATGAACGCTTAAATGTCTCGAAATCGGTAAAGGTGCCTTACAAGGTTATTAGTAATATGCTCTACAGGATTCACAACAATTATTACGACACGTTTATGTTCACGTCGACAGTTTTGTGACATGGTCCATTATTAAACTCTAAATACGTAGGATGCTATAATATATCTGTTCTTGCAGCTCTTGTGCTAGCATTTCTATTGTGAAATCAAATCGAGGCTTGTGCCAACTTGCTTCAGACTGGCAGCTTTAGTGTCCTACCCTTCAGGCTGACCAAAACTGTCTGCATCTACTGCGAGATTTATATGCTTCACATCGTACATCGTGCAACCTCTCAATAATGGCCTCTAAATCGTTGGTGTGAATAAAATTAAATTCCAGCGCTGCTTCAATATTGCCACTTTATTATCGATTTCACACTTTATTGTCGCAGTCAAGCACAGAATATCGGATACAACGACGATGTGGTCGAAAGTTTATGAAAATATTCACTCTGTGCATTTACAATACCGAACCAAAATCATTTTTAAACTTCCAATACATATTTTGACTATGTCAATTTACAGTAACTATGTCACTTTAAATAACTTTAAAATAAATCTATAAGTTGATATTCTAGAGAAAGTAGAGACTATGATTATAAATTCGATTTTGGTACTGCGTTTCAATTTTGAATTTAAAACGATACATTCTCTGAGCTTTGAACTTATAGACACTTGTGAGGATACGATATAAGTATAAATAACGTGAAAAATAAGTCTGAAGTGTTGAAGACACGATTCCCACGAGAAGGGTGGACCAAATGAATTTTTAGGGCTACCCGTGTCTGCGTAAATTTGAATTTCTGATGATGTACTTATAGCGCAAGTCGAAGATCCCTTGTGGCGCTTCCATTATAGCGACTCAATTTTTGAAGGGTATTTCAATCGCCCCGGAGCTTTTCTGTAAATAAGGCAGTCGCAGGTGTGCAATGAATGATGGAGGGTATAAAAATGAGAAAATCAATTATAGTATCACTTTAGATTTGTTCATTCAGAGATCACATTTCAATAACAGAAGGTAACAGAATAATCTCTCATTAGGGAACAGAATAATCCCTCATGAGCGCACGAATCTTTTAGAATCACTTGAAATCTTGTAAATTCTTTGAAAAAGATTTTTTTTTAATTATCTCGAGTATAAACAGCTGTTGACAAAGGTGCGCACTTTAGCGCATTCTAAATCCCACACAAAGTATCTCCGTATAGTCCTTCATTTTTTATGCAATTCTAAGTTTAGAGTCACAATTGTTATCGATGAAGTAGTGAAGTTGAGTTTAAATGAACACGACGTCTTCTGCTTTAGATATCTTGGATCCGACGGCGCGACTGGCACGTCCTGACGAGCTCCATGTTCACATACACGAACGATGAGCGGTTTCAAGTGCTACATCCGGAAGGCTCCAATGTCTGGACACTTCAAATCAAATACGTTCAAGAGAGGGACAATGGGACTTACGAATGCCAGGTGAGTTTAGAAATTGGAAAAGTTTCTCTCGCAAAATACTTCTCCTAAAATCAGGAGCTCTTACCCTACTCGTGAAATAAGTCAATCAATATTTGTGTGACGCTCGTAACTATACACACTAACATACTTTTCTCGTACAATGAGAATCCAGTATAAATTTTAGCATTAAAAATTAATTATGAAAAAAAACAAGAATTCGAGAAAAAACGCTAGAATTCATATTTCTGGCAAAGCCGTGTGTAATCAAATAATCATTATAAATTACACATCTGAAAAATTCATTGAATACCCATTGCTGGATGTAAATATTTTATATGCATTGAGTTCATTAATACGTAAATTAATTTTGTTTAAGATGAAGGGATTGAATTGAGTTTGACTGCATTTCAAAAGAATAAATCGATTTATCGCTTAATTTAATATAAACATTAATTAAATGCTTTTTGTTCAAAATCTATAATAATAACACTGTGTCTTTTTGTAATTGAATTACTTATTTAAATTATATAAATTAAAATTGCCATATTTAAAATAAATAAAACTCTAATATGAGAAGACCGTTGTGCACTGATATATTTTCTGTCACTTCCAAAAATTTCAGCAAGATATCTTCTTTAATTTAAAAATAAAAAGCCGATGAAAATGTTATATGGTACGGTCAGTAAATAGTGACGTCATAGTTTACCATTTGCCCTTAATGTAGGACTTGCAGAAATGGAATTGTCCGTAACTTTTGAGGAGTTAAACAAGGCTTAATTTGTATTGGATCCTCATACTGCAGGTAAAGTTAGAGAATTTAGTAGTTCACTGGGTGGACCTAAATTTCGACAAGGGTTAGGGTTTCGTGTCAGTGCATATTATATATTGTAGAAAGTTCAGAAAGGAAGTTTGTCTATGAAAACAATTCCTTCAAAAAGTTTCTCTTCAATAATATTATATTTTGGTCAAGAGATTTCCTTCGCCAAGCTTCCCCAATAATTCATAAGGACAAAATCGAAAGTTTGCTGACATTCTCTTCTAATAATCATTTTGAAAATAAACGAGAACAGTAGAGCTAAGCTAAAAAAGTTATTAGACGATGCGATAAAGTTTTATGGAGCACCTTTATGTTAATTTACGGAGTCGAATACTCCCGCAAAAGTTTTCAAGTGAACTTGAAAAAATTCTGGACATCTTTTTTACTGTCGGTAACACCAAATTAACCAAATGACTAGCATTCAATTATTCATGTTTTATACTACATAGTTTGAAAAGATGACAGTTAATATTCGATATTTCTTTATGAGACGTGGGAACGCGGAAAGTTGTAATTATCCAACATTTTTTAATTGAATTCCAAAGGGAAATTCTATCTTAATCGGATAATCGTTAATGAGAAGATCTACTTGTAATTCTGCGAACGTCAGTCGGCGAAATTCTATTCGTTAATGCAATCGACAAAACCTCAGCGGGAATTTTGCATACAATTTTATCTTCAAATGTTATTTCAACTGCATGCAGTAATAGAGTCTACAGTCTAATCGTCTACAAACAACCCTTCACAGAACAATATTCGAATTTATTTGGTTTGAAACTTCGGATTCATTCAGTTTGAAGTAAGTTCTATGTAATACGTATGAGCCACGGATTCATTCGGAATCAAACTTCGGAATCATTTGGATTGAAAAGTTAGATCGGAATGGGTCGGAATAACTTGGATTCGCTCGGATACAGACTTATTCGCATTGGCTAGGAATATCTCGGACTGGCTCGAATTGGATTTCTATCTGAAGCTTTCGTCATCAGCAGGGATTGTCTTCTGGTTCCGGATGATGATAAAGTATCTTCTGCAAGAACATTAAGAGATCAACACTCAAAGTGATCTCATGTGTTTTCAGATTCTAATGCTTATAAGGACTCCTCGTTTCTGTGCTCATCTCGACGGTAATGGTTTAATTAAAAAAAGTAATAAAATGTATGTTTGCGCAGAATACGATGAATGTTAGTTGCAGAATCTCTAGGAGGTTAAGTCAGCTGAATATGGCAAGTACAGAGAAGTGCAGCTATAGTCCTCTAGTTGAGCAGAGCATGCGGAAACACTAGTGGCTGTAATGTCCCGGTGTAAGGCCATCATTATCTCGTGCAAAGAACGCGATGCTCTCGGGCAAAAAGTGTAGGACTCTCGAAATTCTCAACTACAGTCTCGTTAAGGTGATCATCGTCCGTTTGCATGAGTCCACTATACGTTGATTGCAGTGGCTCATTGTCGTTCGTGGTGCGGGTATCGTCGTCGTCTACGAGGCAAAAATTCAACGTTGCTTTTAGAATTTCTCACGTTTGGTTTGGGCCTGAGCCAAAAACTACCACGAAAAAAAGTGCTTTTGTTGCTTCGACAAAATCTCACGTGTCATCAATTCTCCAAATGCAGTGTCATAACGCTTTATTGCAACTAGCCAAACGATACCCTCAAATTGCGGAGATATTGCTACCGAAAGTTTCGGATAGAAAAAATTCTACCCTTTTGAATTTATTTCATTCCAGAATTTCTATCCGAATCAGTTTCATTCCGATCTAATCCAAAGTCGAATCCAAGATCGGAATAAAACTGTTTGGTTCGGATACAAATTCCAGAATGTTTCGAAAAATTTCGGATTTTATGTTTCAAGTCGATTTACTCTGTGATGTTTCGTCTTAAAATTTGTTTATTTTAGTTTACAAGTACCATATGAAAGTTTGGCTCATCTTTCTTTTACGGTTTCTCATCACTTGAATTCACGAAGTTTATTCTGTCCTGCGGTAGAAAGCGGCTCATAATAATAATGATCTAACTTTTCGATAGTCCCAAACCAGAAGAGTTATCGCTAAGTGTCAGACTTTAAAAAACATATGAACTTGTTCATAATTTATTGGGAATTGTACGTCGCCTTTAAGAATATAATGGAAACGATAATTGAATAAGGAGATTTCTGCTCTTGCTCAATGTGAGTCACTTCATTGCTCTCTTATACAGAAAAAGACCTCAAGGAAGAATGTTCTTCCATGGAAATTGAAAAGTTTATCGAAATAAAACAAAAATTTCTAACCAATACGAAAGCACGAAAAAGCAATTTCACTTTAGAGATTTGATGAAACGGGAGAATGCTTAATGGACATTCCGCGAGAACATAGTTAAAAGAGAAATTAATCTAAATTCGCTTAATCTAAATTTCACTCAAGTATCAAATTATAGAATAAATTTACATTTTCAATGTACTCCATGATGAAACTCAATCTTTTTAATTATAACACTTTATACATCTCTTATACTTACATCCAATTGTATTGTAAAAATCTCTCCTAGCCACTTTTATGTTTATATTAAAAAAGCTTATGAGAAAAGTATGGTTACCTCCTTGGGAACGCCTTATCGCTTGAAAGGTAGATAAGAAAAATAACTCAATAAAGTTCTACGCGGAACAGAAATTCAGACGTTCTGCGAAGCTTGAAAAATTGCTTTTTCTCCTCCGAGTAAATTTATCGAAAGATGGATCAATCGACGATAAGTGTTCTCGGTCTCGGAATTCGAGTTCAACGTAACAAAGGATCAACGCTCTGTCACAAGGATATTTAGGTAATGGATGGACTGGTAGATTCATCAATGGCCTTCATGCTCGTTTGTAGAGCTAGATGGTTCGTTGAAATTGACGAACATTCGAACTACAAATAGTATTCATGAATATATGCCCTAGCTACTGGCACAATTTCAGGTTGTATACTAGCTTTCAAATATAACTTTGTGTCAAAAGGCAAGGTTTAAAATAAATCCACTAATAACATTATGTCCAAGTTCCTTAGTATTCGGAATCAAATTTTAATTTAAGGTATAATAGGAGATTCATATTGAGAGTGAATATTCCACACCAAAATATGCATTAATTAATAGAAGTAAGAATCAATTCCAAAAATAAAATTGAATACGTTCGTAACTCATAAACTCATAAATTCATAAACTTTCGGACCGTATTAAAGATTCGAACCTTTACTTATCTGCTATTTCGTATCGAGTACTCTTTCAAATGCCATTTTACATTACTGTTTCATCTCACGATGGTTCCTCCGAGCAGTTCTGGAAATTCCAGGCAGAGAGAGAGATAGTAATAGAAAGAGAGAAATGAAACTTGGAAAATCAGCCACAGTTACTTCCACTGCTGTAAAACGATTCGATGGAGCGCAATTTCTCCGATTACCAAGCAGAAACTTCAACTTAAATGACCTTTCTTTTTTAACGTATTCCTTTTGAGAATACTGTCAAAAGTTAAATAATATTTCTCGCTTTCAGTTGTTGAAATACTAAAAAAAGATATTATCGAATTACAAAATCACGATGTGCCTAAAGCTTAGGAAGAAGATCAATGATTGCGCACCTATGCATTTATGCATTTATAAATACATATTTAAACACATACAACTTGCACTTATTACCCACTTGTGTTCCTAGCTTAAATTATGAATTGGATATAGCAGCACTTTGTTTGAAGTAAACAAGATGCAAAACAGTTTAAATACATTTGGCAGTTTGTAATTCCTCTTTTAGATTAAGTTATTCAACTGTAAATAAATTTCAGATTCTGAAATATAATTAAAGTTTCAGACCAGAATTTAAAGTTAATAAAAAATGTTTAATTAAATGAAATGCACAGTAAAAACTTTTTTAAAAAGTGAAAAAGCTCTAGTGTGTAAAATTACAGCCCATTTTCTTTCTGGCCAAAATAAAATTTTTAGTGAACTGGTCACAGTAAATCTACACTTTTGCAATTAACTTTAGATTTATGGAATTCGAGCATTTATTAAAAAATATTGCTAGGAAAATTTACAAAGTTTCATACAATAGCAAAAGTGGATTGATTGGATTTCGTTCACTTACTCTTTCATTATCCCGTACAAAAATTCGTCCTTTCATAACTTTTATAAGGCATTGAGTGACGCATTTGCTAAAATAATATGGGAAGTGATCTGAGGAAAAAGTTTTAAGAGGAAGATTTTCTGTCAAAGAAGGATGTAAATATTCATTAACTCTGAAAAGTAATTTTCATGGGTATTCTGGGTTCCCCACCCACCGCCATTTAGCTTTGCTGGCACAAATCGAAGTAACGGCCACACCTATACTAACTCGCGTGCAATCCGGGTTTTATCCAGGTCTACATGGTATGGCAGTCGAGGTTTCTCGGGCAAGTTAGAAGTTGTTTCTGTTTTTCTGTACACGGGGGCGACGTCTCCCCGAGCGCTGATAAAATCGATTTCACACACCAAGCTGGTTTCTGTTCTTGGTGGAATCCTTTGGGAAGAATATACGAGGCACATATAAAAGCAAAACCGCCACTTCGTTGTTCGTTAGGGTGTCTGCTATACTAAGAAATGAAAAAGACGCTGAATGGAGGCGCGGAGGCGATATTTTCTCTTCTCTAAACGTTTCTGCCTCACTCAGCGACGAACACTCTTTTCCATCAGATATGACACCTCCATCAGCTAAATGTCTCCCTGATTTCTTATTTTCAAAATCTCATACGAAGAGCTTTAATAGCGACCATGAAAACTTTTATCTCCAAGATTTAACGTTTATTTTAGCTATGTAATTTCCTGAAATCCCTTGTAAAATTTCACAAAATATCTCATAAGAATTTAAAGTTCCACGAAATTCCGTAAAATTCCTTCAATTCCTTAAAAGTGTTTAAAATTACTTAAAATTACTCAAAATTCAATGAAATCTCGTTCCATTATTTAAACTTCTTGAAAATCCCATAAAACTTTTTTGATTTCCAAACCAATTAGGTTTTCGACAACAATGTGTTCGATATTTTCGAAAAATTTGATGACAATGTGTTCAATATATTGTAACGTCATCACTTTTGTAAGATAGGATTATACCCCTCTTAATTTTCAGTTAAATCCTCAAAAAGAAATATACCATTACCATAATCATGTTAGTTTTTCTATGTCCTACTTTGCTATTTTGGTTTTTTATATTGCCACGGCGTGAAGGGATATTATTTTAGAATCAGAGAAATAATCTTATTTAGATTCCGACAAGAAAATCTCCTTAAGTTGTTTTCTTTACAGGAAGAATAAGAAGAGAATACATAAGTGCTATTTTCATCTCCAAAGAAAATAAATTCGACTTTGTTCTTAATACTTTCAGACCCTCTTCTTATCACTTATGTATGTCGGTCAGAATATTACTTTCTAATATTGCGTTATATAATTTCCGACAAACTTTTCTGAAGTATAACCAAGCGCATCTTTTTAAAAATGAATTCCATTTCTCAAAGTCTACTCTGGAAAGAAGGCAAACTCGCAATTACCAGCTAATTAAAAAAATTTTGCTGGTAAGCTGCACTCTACTTTTTTAATTTTGTGGATCTGTTCCATAATGAAAGCAGGTTTATAAAATGTCCTGAAAGTGGTATGAAAAGAGAAGAAAATTCTCTTTCTTTATCAGCATGTATTCGTAAATGAAAATCATACATCAAAGTTCTCATTATTCTCTTTATTCTCTTTATAAATGCAAGAGAAGAGAACTAAAGTGTTTTTTTAAAATTAGTTTAGTTCTGAATCATGTCTCTTTTTGTCAAAGTGCAGAGAAAACGTGTTACACAAGATGCAGCCCCATTTGTGGTTCATCGATCCAAACTACTGGATCCAAAATTGTGTTACTTTAAATTAGAAATGCAAAAGTTATTATTATTGACGAAAGCAAGTTCGATATTATAGCTCTGATTTAATTAACAAGAATACTTACTGCTAAGTAATCTTTAAATTAGAATTAACAATTGACTTTTTTTCGGATGGCACTCTAAAAATACTTTCAGAGTAATTAAATTACTTTACTCATTCTCGTATTTTTATATGGTCAATGTAAAAGTGCAAGTTCGATATTATGACTTTCGTTTCGCTGATTTAATTAACAATTTTCTCAACTGACGATGCCGAAGTAATATTTTAACGATGCTCTTGAGTGCTCAACAGGGAAATGTATCGTGTAATCAATCTCATCCAGCTAGAAAATTTTAATTGGGATAATCTTGAACTCAAGCTTTTTTCAAGAACTATATCCTCAAGCATCGTTAACGAAATGTCTATGCTAATTTGATTATGCTATATCCATTTAATTATAATACTTGTTTCACCAATATGGCGTTAAAAGTAAATTCGAGATAAGAGTAGAAGAATTAGAATAAGCAAAAAAAGTTACAAGTACCAAAATTAGATGAGAAGGAGGAAGTTGGGTGCTTTCAGACTCTGAAAACTTTAAGAATGTGCCAGACTTGTACACGTGTATACTTATGCCACAGCCAACTGTATGCAAAACTGTTTTAACAGTCGGTCGTATACCTCTGTACACCAGTAATGAAAATTCTTCTTTCTCTAACTTTTCCTTGAGGAACTAGATTTCTTCATTTTCCTCTGAAGAACTAAAAATTTAGGATCTTTCGTCCTATCATCATAAAAACGAGATTGCGATTATAACGAAAACAGATTCTCGCCATCTAGAAGTTTTGAGTGATTTTAAAAGGAAATTCTCGTTAACATTAAAATAAAGAGTAGAAATAATTTCGCCTCAGATGAAAGAGCGCTATTCCGTTGTGAAAACAATGAATCAAAATCACCTGAAACACTTGTCTTCTTTTTGGCTGTCTATCCATTTTTTACTTTCAACTAGAATATACTCTTTTGTGAAAAAGCAGTTATGATTAATGGAAAATTTGCTGAAAACAATCAGACCGTATCAGTTCTTGAAGCAGAATAAAAAGGTCACAGAAGTACGATCAACTTGAATAAAAGTGGTGGGCGTTTGCCAGACGAAGAAGCTTTAATTGCGAATCCACTGCTCCGAATAATAAGGGAATTGACGTCGCACCGAGACCAACATACGAGAATTTCTCATTAATATAGATATCTTTCGATGAGTTAGACTAACATATCACAGGAAAGTCCTTGAAGCACTCAATGTTACCATCAAGCCTTTCCTTATCCACTCAAATTGATTATATTAATCTGGTACGCCCATACTCTATACTAATATTGACGCCTTTTCATTACTAAGTATTAATTAGCAAACGATATAGCCATCCTTACATCAAAAAATAATTTATAACTTCAATATTTCCCAATTCAATTAAACCATAGCTATATAGTAGAGACTATATATAGTAGAGACATATGTATGTACAATATGTACATATGTCCATGTACATATGTACATAACACCAGTAAAAATAATTATTTTTTCAATAATAAGAAATAAAAAAATAATAATAATGATTCATGTAACAGAATTCAGATATCTGGAGATTGTCTCTGATCTCACCGACTGATGCATTTTTTCTCTGTACTTTAGTTTAAAGTGAATAATGCGTCATCATTTCAATGCTCATTTAAACAATGGAGTGTGACAAAGTGTTACGTATTATCTAATATACATACGTACATATGTATAGGTCATAGTGTTTGTTACCAAGCCGGTGATTTGTTTCCGGGCGGACATTAATGTCCCGACCCGCGCAAGTCTATTTACAACGACGTTTTTAGTCAGGCGGCAGTAGAAAGCTCTAGTAGCAGTGGAAGTAGTAGATAGTGTACGACAAAGCAGTGAACGTTGCACGTGCTTCAGTATAGTGCTCATGCACAGATACTTTGTTCTTCTAGCAGAACTTCAATTGCATAAAACATGGTAAATCCGACTTTTGGGAATTTTTCCTCTCTCGTTAGACCATGCTCCTTATTTATTCACTACAAAAACAAAATAGATACAAAATTCTCCCATTTATGGAAGAAGAATTCTTGCTGCACGTTTTTCTCAAACGAAAATCCGAGTAAAAATGGAGATGCATAATATTGTCATACCATGAGAAAGAGTGATCAAGTTTCATGCACAAAACCTGAGAGAAAACGACGTGAAATAAAGACGGTTGCGGTGTGGAAATACACACTATAGAATTTTATACAAGAGTATTTATAATTACACAAAATTAAATTATACGCCAATATGACACCAACTGATGTCTTTTAGTGATTTTTCAGGACTGGGTCCTCTTGATTGTAATTAGTAAAAAAAAATTTAATTACCTTTCATTACAAATAATTGCAGAGCTCTTAACTTTTAATTATTCACATTTTCCCGGTATTCGTATATAAGCTTGCTCATGAGATAGAAATGAAATATTTCTGGATGTTCATTTCCTGAAATATAGAGTCAATTCAATATGGAAATCAAACAATATTTGTATCTAAGGCTTTCACTGATAAAAGTGTTCCATATTCTACATTTTAATTGAAAAATTCAATCTAGAAGCTCTGCTATAAATACTCAAGTATTATCTCTATAAAAGATGATGAGAATAATGGTAATCCTATAATCGATCATAGTGTAATCGATATTACATTTAAATCACAGTGATATTTTACACATTATTTATAGATCATGAATAATCTGTAATGAAAAAAGGCTTTATTTTTTTGAACTATTAAATACCATTAGAGGTTAATTTTTTTAAATAGCAGACAGTAAATAAAAAGTTGTTGCTTTAAAAAAAGGACGATAAAAGGTTGGCGAACTAATGTTTAGTTAACTATTTTTCAAAACGCATGCACTCGAGTTATCTTGTCTTATGCGGTCGTGCTGCAATATGCAGTCTGATATAAAAACGGTCTGAATAATAATAATAATAATAATAATAATAATAAATAGATAGATCTTTTAAAATCTCTTAAAATTTCTGGAAATCCTTTAAAGTCATGTTAAATAATGGTAATAATCATAATAATAATAGTATGCTAAGTACTTCTAAAACTAAAAATTGGTTTATATTTCTCAGGAATAGACGAAAGACTTTTTTTGAATTGTTCTTTATTTGATAGGATTTTCTTGAAACCAAAATCATAACTTCAATTCCGGACACTGAGAAAAGACCATCTCGTGGAAATATCCACGGAAGTCCAGTACAGTCATAATAAAACATAATCCAATCACGTTTTCCACCTGAGCAACGCTGCCTTAGATTTTAGCTGTATTTTACGAGTTTAAAATAATGTAATAGTAATTCAAAGCATTATTATTTATTATTCTTAAATGGACGGGACATTTGAATCGCAAAAGCGGTGACATAACTTTGACATTCTTTGTTGAGTTGGAAATCAAAACACAATATTAAATCCAGAAAATTTAAGTAGCTCATGCTCTACTAAACTATAGCATGATTTTTTTCAAAATTTGTAAAACATTGTACGGAAAAGCTGTGAGCACACAAAGCATTCAATTTTTAGCTAGTAACAAATATTACACATATTTTTGGGATTGTGTCCAACTATTATTTGTTTGTTACATCTTTTCATGAGGGTTTCTTTAATGACTAAGTTTTTGTTCTTATTTAAGGAAGTCTGTCTGTTTTCGTGTTTTCATGTTTTCACGTTCAAGTTTTCATGCGGGATCATCTTTCAGCAGAGAAAGAAAAATACTGAGGGCAGAAAGAAACTTGAAGCTACTTAAATTATCTATCGTTTGAAATCCTATTATAAAAAAATCATGGCATCGATTAGTAACGTAACGCTTATTCCTTATTGGTCAAATCGAAGTCCTGACGCGACGTATATATATATATAGATAGATAGATAGATATTCGCTCGTGACGCGGTGAATTTTAAATCTGTTTTCTAAAAGATTTAAAAGAAATTAAACAAGCGCGCGGATCGCGCGTTCGGTCTCGTATTAAAAAATAGGCCAGAAATGTATCTGGGATTTTGAAATTGAATCAATATCTACTCCAGACATGTTCATATCTTGATGGAGAGGTTTAGTACATCAAAGCTAGCACATTACTAACTTGGCTTATGCTGTATAGTGATACGACTGCAGGGAATTCCTATAGGAACTTTATGATCAAACACCGATTATAATACAACACCAAGTGGTTATGCTTTTGTGTATCAAAGGTGTGCATGCGTTTCGAAGAATATAGCAAGTTGTAATAAGATCTGCAGCGAGTGCACGAAATTGGAAAACATTTGAATTTTACACGAATAGTCAGGATGTTCATTATCCAGAATGTACCTGCTGTACATCCTGGATAATAAAAAAGACATTATCTATAGAAGAATCTCGTAATATGGTTTTAAGCAGGAAGCAATTAAACGAGATTGGTGGATCCTTCAATGAAATCATATTGATTATTTAATTATGCAATTACGCAAGCGATACCTTTCCTCTCTGTGAAAACGATCCCTAAGTACATATACATGCATTATTCAACTGTGATTGTGGTGACAATTGCGTGATGACTTTTGTTACGTTTCCTGTCGTTCTACTAATGAGGAGCAAGCCAGGATTAGCCAGCTTACTCTTGGGATTATCGGCTCGAATGTCACAGTGACTTTCGCAACTCAGGAGTAGCACAGAGAAATGAAGATAGAGATGAATATAGACAGGTCGGAAAGAGGAAACTTTATGGCTGAGATTGCATTCCTTTGTCATCCTCGTGAAAATGACAATAATCGTCCAATTGGTCAACTGAGAAATATTTGGCCTTGCATTAATGTTCCTGTATGCACGATCGTTTTTGTATGCACAATACCATCACGTTATAGCCATCATGATTCGAATATGCCAGGTCAATCTTGCACACTAATGAGAAGCTGGGCGATATCGTCAAAGTACATCTATATAACAAAATATTTGCACTGCAACGAGTTCTATGGATTAATCGTCATCAAGCCAGCATCCTCAAACTTTCATGCCAATTAAATCCGAGAATGTAATTGTTAATTAACTCTGCTTTTCAAGATGTTTTCATTTCTATATCAATTTATAAGAATTTTTTAACTAATTTTTTCAGTTTTCATGCACCGGGTTCAATTAAAAGTTCTTAATTATGATAGTTAAAATCTCCTTATTTATGAAACTATTTGTCTGATA
>JAUEJJ010000017.1:9790089-9812176 GCA_032164275.1 Synergus coniferae | reverse complement strand
ACTTTTGAGACAGACCAAGTTAATTTACTATCAAAATTAAAAATTATTATTATATAGCATAATACATTACTTATTACTTATTACATATACATTACTTATAACTCTTTCCTAGAGTTATATTGGGCTTTAAAGAATTTGCACACGTATTTTTTAATTTACAATTTTACGTGTTTGTTTGAACGCTAATAAAAAAGTATAACAAACTCGTAAAGATGTCTCGTAAAAGAAGAGGCATGTTATTCAGTGTGTAGTATAATATTGTAACCAGTAAGAACTTTATCTGCAAGTTTTCTTCCGCTGTGAATACGCAAGTTCATGAGAATTGATTCTATTCTGTTTTAAAAAATGTTGCATTTATCAAAATAAAATACAATTTGCAAAAGACAGTACAGTGTTTTGCAAAATTTCAAAGAAAAGTTACTTTTTAATTACAAAACTTCCTCTCGACATAAAGTTAATTTCAACCGGAAGTACTACTTTCTTATTGGTTTGCAGAGACAAAACATTGAGGGGACTTTAATTAAATCTTGTGAATGGTCGACGTACCAATAAACGCGTTCAACAAAAAACATGGGAACTGTGTCAGTTTTCCTTGAGCTTTAAGATCGATTACTCCTTGACAGTTACAGGACGTGTGACTTTTGTGAACAGAGAGAACGTTTTCCGTAACGGAGCTGTTACCCTCCATTTTTCAATCTGTTCTTCGGACGAACCTCGAGTCCTAAGCCAAAGATAGGTGCTTAAACTTTCAGCTGAGTCAGCCGACGAAAAGGCTCCATTATAAGTCCTTTAGCAGATGGTGATTTACACGCCTCAAGAGATATATCTTTCTAAATCAAATTAAATTACCATTTATCTAATTCGGTCATCTTCATCAAGCGAACGATTCTATTTACACTTTTTAAATGAGAAACGATTTCATATTCTAAAGCTAAAAGGCAGAAACTCTATATGTCAAAAGATCAATCCCCTTAAGGTGCAAGGGATTCCATCCACCTGTCGAAGGGTTACTTCAGTTCACGAGGCATCGAGCTTCACGTAACTCCCACTCGAGTTTTCTACGACGATAAGGAAATTTGATTCCTCCCTTTGCCCTTGGCCCATCCTCGCGACGCGACATCCACTTAACAGGATTTCCGCCCGGTGAGTTTAGCGAAGATTAGCAATTCGACGCCACTAGGGTCAAAAGAGAGAGAGAGAGAGAGGGAAAGATATATATATATATGAAAAAGATAGGGAGAGAGAGAGAAGGAGATAATACGTGTTACATTGACATGAGGGAGCCGATGTACACTATGTCTACCTTTGGTAGATCAATTTCTTTCATTTTTTTCTTATTTCAGTATTATCGCTAGATAGACTTCTATTACGGTGCTTTTCATATTATGAGAGAACTCGGATTTGATTTAATATTTAATGTAAAAGGATTCTCTCATCTCCGTCTGAAAAATACTTTACCATCTTCATCCACTTCTCTATCATAGCAGAAAGTGCAATCTGAAATTCTAAGAGATTTTCTACAATGTCAGAAGAATAAAACAATAATTAGGAAGCGTTCAGAAAAAGTAAATAGCCTGATGATATAGAACGAAAGAAAAGAAATTAGAATTGTCATCAAGGCTATTTTTATTATATTTTTTTTTTTTTTTCACGACACTTGCTGTATTATGAAAGCTGGAATTTCATTTAATTTTTAATTTGAAAACTTCCTCATCGCCAGCGGAAAAATATTGCATATCCATTCACTTCTATCGAGGAATTGATATTCAGGAATGAATTTTCAAGGAAGAGAAAAAAATCTAGAGATTTTTTAAATTTATCCTGATACAAAAAGATCAGTAAGAATTTCAGATTGCTTTTCTTTAAATTCTATTTCTGCCAAATTCAACAATGATCGCATCTGAATGGGCTTCCTGGATTTCCATCGGTAATTCCATTAAGCTTAGTAAGTAAACTCAATTTGCAAATAGTAGTAAGGAACTCAATAAATGGAAATTGTTTACTGATGAGAATCCTACATTGAGAAACTCTTTACTTGCCAATTCCCTCGTATATCTAGAGTCTTCCAATAAAAGTCTGAAACAGAAGTTAGACCATCAAAGATTTAGGTAAGCTTTTACCGCCCTCCTTCTTATTAGCTTTTAGAAGTTTGGAAAAAAAAATTTCAGAGGAATCTAATAAACAAAGCCGATGAGAGCGTTGCTTGGTAGAAAGTTCGCAATAATTTTTTTGAAATCATAAAAAACCAAATTTTAATCCCCTAGGATTATAATAACAGTATGGCCACGTCAGGGAAATGTCGAGAAATTGAAAAAATAAGTCTTATGTGGATACTCTGAATAATATTTATCTGTGTCTCTTTTAATGCGAAAATAAAGGACTAAAGAGTGAAAGATTGCTTGTACCTTGAAGGATATGTATTTCAATAAATTTTATACGTTAAAAACGCTGCTTAAAAGAGAAAAAGTCGTTGGGTGACGAGTACTATTAATCAACCTCGGCAGGTGACGTTCATTATCTACAGTGTTGACGTAGGCAGGGTACAACTGTATTTAAAAAAGAAGGATTGTAAGCTGAGTAAATGCCAGTCACTAACCAGTTTGAAAAATGGTATCGTTTGCTTGACAACATTTAACCTTGAAGTCTTAATCCTTTTCATTAATGAGAATCTATCAATTTTCATATTAAAATTCATATTCATATTAAGTACATACTTTGGAAACTGCTGTTGTGCACCATAAATTAAATTACCTCTTAAAGTGAGTTTTAATTCTTGCTGCATAGTTTAGAAGAATAAACTACTTCAAAATATGAAAAAAGTTGAAAAGTTTAAAGAATTTGGAAACTCTCCGAAACTCGATTGATACTACTAGTACTACTTCAAAGCCAGTGTTGAAGAAATATGAAAGTTTTTATTAACCAATCAAAATGCAAAACAGATCTTATGGTTTATCTTCAGGGAGTTTTCTGTGTGAACTTTGTATCTTGAATTGGTGCATTGTAACGAAAAATAAATAAACGTGAAACTAAGAAAGCATTTGAGACGTTCTCAACATTTGCACGTAACTTTTCGTTTACATTGCAAGCATTCCCCACAGTCTTTGTTGATTAAAATCGAGAACAAAGTTTCGCCAGATAGTAGATCACTTCTCTGAAGTATTATAGACTGCTTAAAATTTAATACAGGATTTAGCTTAAGAGATTGCTGGATTATAAATTTAATATTCAATTCAAGTTTACAAAGTCTGTGTGTGATACATACATACGAATTCGAAAGATAATCAATAAGCAACGTTAAACAAGAATCTTAAGTTTCTCAGTCGGGACAACATCTTTTTGCCGAAAAACCAAAATCTCGAATGTTCCCGAAAGTGAAAAAAAATGTTTAAAATTTCTCCAGAATTTTTGTTTATAATTTCTTTTCAAAAACTTATTTTTTTCAAAGTGTAATAATTATTATTGAATTATGTTCGCCCAAAGTTCAATATACGCGGTGTGATATTGATCACAATTTGTGTACGTAATATTCAATTTAATAAAAAATGGTTTCCTGCCACGCTCGAGTTATTACACAATTTTATCATTTTTCAAGAAGAAAATATGAAATAAAAATATGTTTTATGAGTGGATTTACTCGATGTAGTCAGATAACGTTTATTTTTCAGTTGACTGATGTAATAAACAGTTCACGAACATACCCAATTACAGCTCTCCATTGTACTGTCTGTGCTTACATAGCACATTATCTAATAATTTATAGTTCATAAATACTCTCTAATAAACTGAATGAAGCACAACGAAATTTCCGTGCCGTATTTTATCGTTCTTTATTACGCTGCACCTGCTGAGCCGATCGATACTTTGCTCAAGTCGACATACGTTCCCAATAAGGCTTCACAAAAAATTGAGTGTTTTTCTAAACATTTATCGATTGTTTGAAAATATCAAAGAATATACAGAGGAAAATATCCAAGAGGTTCATAAAGTTAAGATAGACATCAAGGTGAAATATGATATCATAATTTACACTACTAAAGACTAAACTGTATTTTGTTCAATGATGAAGTTATGCAATAATAATTGTAATATCAATTTTCATGATATGTTACCTTAATAGTTATTATAATCGCTATCTGCATAAAGTTTACTTAATCAGCCATTATTAGCTACTTATAACTATTATTACATATTACATGTATTAAGTTTGTTAATAATTGTACTATATGGGAATTTTTAATCACTTTGCAAAAAGCGTGATATTTTCGAATAATGGAATCGAATATTTTTTTCCTTTCTTCTAAATTAATCCATCCACTCTAAATTATTAGTTTCTCCCTTAATTTTCAATTGGAATGTGAATAATGTTGCTATATATAGTAAAGCGTGCAACCCTTTCACGCAAAGCATAAAGGAAAAGTCGAAAGGAAATTATTAATCCTTGGACAAGTAAACCTCGTTAATTCGGTAGATACATGACCCGGGGCTTCATTAAAACGAACCGGAATTGCGGTGCCAGAACTTAAATGGCAAACTTTGCGTATTCAACCTCAATGAGATCGATTAAAAGTTCGTTTGATTTTTTCAACTTTTAGATTTCTAAAAGGGAGACTCCTTCCTAGGCTAGTCACAGAATTTTCCACTCTGCTTAAATAAATAACAACTGTGAAGTTGGTTCTCGGCACCAAAAGATTTTTGGAACTTGATCAACAACTAAGAATCCCGTAAAATTAAAAATTCTTAATTGCAAAAAGATGTGTTCTAAAAAATTTGGAATGGCAATGGAATATTCTCTAATGGTGTAAAAGATTCTAAAAAACATTCTAAAAAATTCTTGAACTAATTAACATATTGTAGAAAATTCTAGATATTTCAGAATATAAATGAAGTCCTCAGGAACAAATGATAATGATTTAGTCATGTCGGCTTTCTAGTAGTATAAGTCATTTTAAATCAGAAATAAGAGATGTGAAGTAGTATAAATTATATTAGGTCAGACACAAGTACATTTAAGTGATTTCAAATTCAAAAGGATGCTAAAAAATCCTAAAGTTGAAATTCCCTGAAATTGTAAATGTAAATAACGCACAACATGCAAATCTGACCTGTAGCAAAACCTGATTAATTCAAGAGAATTTAACTACATGTAACTGAATTCAACTAATTTTCATTCAAGTCAAGTGAATTCAAAGAAGGTTTTACTAAATTGAACGAGTATTTTAATGCAATCCATTAATTATTTTCTCATATTTTAGTTTAATTCAATTAAATGCAATCTTAAACTTCATTAAAGCTTTTTTTAAACTAATTTGGAATCTCTTAAATATATTTGCTAGTATATACATATATATATACAAGGGTGGTGTTTAAAAATTAAAGTTCCTTTGATTTTTGGGCTCATCCCCCCCTCTCCTCTAAAAAAAAACAGCTTTTATTTGGTGAAAGAAAAAACTGATTTTTTTCAAATTTTTTTAACAGAGATCTTAAATTCCACGGAGATTAAATCACCCCAACTGTAAAAAATTCGTATTTTCTCACAAGTTTGATAAAACAATTTCTAGTTTTGTGTAAATATCGTAGAAGATTGTCAGAAACCGGAGTAAAATGAAAATTTTTTAAAAACTTGAAAATCCTCCCTCTGGAAATAAAAAATCCCACTTTTTAAACAAAAAAAAAATGAATTATCGAACCTCCTGCATTTTTGTTGTATATATTTCGTGAATTTCAAGAAACATAATCATAAAGTGTAGAAAAGTAATTTTAAGTTATTTTCGTCCAGATATGAGAGGATCTCGAGTACATTGTAGTGATAATTTGAATTGAGAAATATGAGATATCTAGTAGAATAAGTAGTTTCGAGTTAGACGCGAGGGATTCCGTGTGATATAATAGTCATTCTAGATCTCTCAGGGGTTTAAGTGGTATAAGTCAATTTAAGTAAGCCAGCTCTAGAAATACTAACAAAATCTTACAATTCCCAACCATTCTTCATCGAAATGAAAAAATGCAATCCTTTGAGAGGTTTAAAATACGTATAAGAATTATGAGTGCATAATTCCGGTCAGAATTATGAGTTCATCTATTTCTCGATGATCGTTTAAGTTCTCTTAAATTTAATTACACTTAACAAATTATAATCCCCGCACTTTGCTCGTGATTAATTTCCAGTTTTTCCACATGTTTTGCTAAAAAGATGCAGAGGATTCTAAACGATTGCAAATCAAAGGATTTGGAAATTTTTTAAGGGATATCAAAAGTATAAAAAATTATTGAAAATTCATCATTTTTGTAGTATATAAACTTGTACATAATTCCTTTTCTAACTTCAGGAATCTCTTAAAATTTCTGAAAATCTCAATAAATTTCATAAAGTTCCTTAAAATACTGTGAAGTTTGATATGTATATTCATTAAATTCGCGCAATTTCCAAACCATTCAGGTTTTCGATATATGGTAACATCACTTTTTTAAGATTACATTAAAAATGACATATTATTATACTTAGATTACATTTTGTCTTTCAAATAAGTTAAATGTTATCACAATTCTGATCGGTAGTATATGTTTAAAAAATCTAAGAGAAACATAAAGGTACAGACATCTAAGAAATGAGAAAGAGTCTGAAAGTGGACAGAGTTAGTTAAAATTGCAAGACATGCTTTAGAAAGTATATGTAGTTGTTAGAAAGCCTCATTGAAGAATAATAAGCACCTGGTGTAATACAGCAGAGGTGCTCTCGACGATAGTAATAGATGAAATTTTAATAACTCGTTGCAACGTATCTTCCTTGTTTCAGAGTCCGACGCCACCGCAGTACGTGTTCTGGTATCACAATAGCCGGATGATAAACTACGACACTGCTCGTGGTAGCGTCACTGTACAAACCGATCCAGGACCAACCCAGAGCCGGCTCACCATTCGCCAAGCGATCGAAACGGACACGGGCAATTACACGTGCAGTGCTTCAAACACTAAGCCTGCATCGATCTATGTCTTCGTTACTGAAGGCAAGTGTGCATACTTCTCTTTATGTGATATGTACCCCAATGCTCGAACTTGACACAATCACTGTCATTACAACTTACAATGCGCAAACTCTACGAACTTTGAGCTATGCCACAAGTCAACCACAGCCTTCCTGTTTCACGCAATCTGAGACATTCATCAGAACTTACTACTCTCAGCTTTGGTAGTTCAAATTACAAAAGCGACATCGACCTAAAACTTGACTAGTTGAAGCTTTTGATCAAGTTGGGAAAAGTATTTAACAAGAACGGAATTTTTAATCCGATTATCCGCTGGCTTAGTTTCGCTTCCTGGATAGCTAACGACCTGGAAAGTTAAGAAACCTTGAGACTTATAAAGACATGTTTTGGATGAAAAGATTAAATATTCTAATTTTAGTAGTTCCTTTGTTATATGTACAGTTAAGAACAAAGGTTATTTTTGATTTAGATGATTTATTAGAAACACTAAAATTTCAAGATTTTGTATGTGTCATATAAGATTTAATAAACTTACTGGGGAAAGTTTTCGAGATTGCAAAAGATATTGGAAGGTTGTAAAAAGTTTAGAAAGACTTGAAGATATTTCATGAAACTTCATGGAGGTTTTAAATTATTTGAGAGGCTATTAACAAAGTTGTAAGAGATTCTAAGATTCAGAAAGTTTTCTGAAGAGTTTAGTATTTATTAGCACTTTTATATTGCATTTGTAGATTTGAATTGTGTTGTAAGCTTTACAAGAAGCAAAAAAATCTCCTAACTTCACAAGAACACGTTTAAAGTAATAAAAGCCATCTCTCTCAATTGGAATTAGTATGAATTTGACTAATTCAATTATATTTTACTACTGAATTAGTAATTTCTCTATACTTTCTACTAAATGAAATAGTACAGTGATTTCTATCACGAAAATGAATAGATTTCGCACTATTATAATTAATCTATCTAAAGTGATATATTTTTCAACGATGTATCAATATTTAATTTAAAAGTCCTTTTCAACCGACAGTTAAGAGAAAAAAAGTTACTCCGTGTCTCAGTTACTCACGCAAGGGCAGCAGATTCACAAGTGGGTAATCGTTTATCGACTATCTTGAATTTTCTCTTCCTTCGCACCTCACTATATACAGTTATAAGTGGACAAGTTCTCCACTTTCCTACTCATCCGTTTGGTGTTATATGCCTTAAGGTATAATTACGAGAAGTGGGTAGCCAGGTTCACTGGAGTCGCTAGGTACTTGGAAAGTTAGACTCATCGATCACCTACCGTTGAGAAACTTATAACATATATGTAATGGATCTGCCCTGTTACAGTATCGAATTTAATAGAGGCAATTTGACACTTTCGATAAACGCGACAATTGGTAACTTGAGCTCAATCATTATGCTAAATTACGAAAATGCATAATTCATTTCTACTTAATCCATTTATATATGTCTCTATATTATAAACAGATATCAAGAATCCAGCCCATGTGACATACGTCCTTCTTGAACGCGGGAGTCAGTAAGAGCGTATGTCATCTCGTTATCTCACTGTGTTCTGAATTGAAATGATAATTTCATTCCTAGACATTTAATTGCATCATTGGATCGAAAAAATTAGAAATTTAAGTAGTATATGTTATTTTAAGTCAGACTGACTCAAAATTGTTTTATAAATTGATTAACTTACATTTTGTATGTAAAAAAGTGAGTGGAAAAATGAAACTTTGATGTATGTACAAATTGAGTCGTTAATTAATCATTTAAATCTTTTTCAACAATTGAACTGGGAAATCTGATCCACTTGACTGTTTTGAAGGGGAATAAAACTCTACAAGTATTTTGATGAAACAGAATTTACAAAGGTTCAATAATGGAAATTCTATCAGCAAATATATACAAACTTCCTTCGGTATATTTCGCCTTTCTTTCAAAGTATAAATGAATCCACTTTATCTATATTCTTTGGTCTCTCCTACAATTCACAAACTTCACAAAAATATAATATAATATTTATACTACATTCAAGTCGTTTCAAATGTCAATTTATTTATAACTAATTGGTCGATGCTGTCAATTTGTGTGTTGAAATTTTATGGCTTATTTTTCACAATTCAACAAGTTTCATTTTAATTGTTAGATTTCAATTAGTTACGTAAATTTCATTTTCAATGTGTACAATTCGTGAACAAAAGAGAACTTTTTCGTTGTTGAAATCTGAACCTGCTACCATACATCAGTTATTTCACAGAGGTGATCATACTTTTATTAGCTGAACGATAAAAATGATAAAACGAGCGGACGCAAAAGTTGTCCGAGTGCGTTTCTGGCGAATAAAAATGAGAAATATGTGTGACGTATATACTTAGTATGTGTAGCACAACTTAAACCCATTCAGTAGTCACGACGTATTTTTATCGGACAAGTGATAAAAGCACATTTCGGGTCAGACACTATAAAAGTCGAATATACATCACTCCGATTTATAAATCTACATATGAAAACCCAACGATTGCGTAATCCACACATGAATTTATCAAATTTCTTACAATTTAAAAGAACGCACCCCAAATTTGATTTCTGTTATTGTTATTCATTCAAATATTCAAATTCATTTTATGTCAATAATATTTATTTTTCATTCTGTAAATTATATTTTAGTATAAACAAAACAATATATAACAATACTTAGTTTAATTATTTTGAGAACTTTGAATATATTATAGCGCACTAGTATTTTGGTTTTTGAAGACATAAATTTTTCAAAATTACAAATATAACCATAACATTCTTTAATACATATTCAATTAAATTCATTAATCTTATATAGGTCCTTGTTTTGAGATATTGATTGATCAAATATATGTATTATATGTAAAAACCAATACATAATATGAAAATGAAGATCCTTTTATCGGTTCAGAGATTATTTAATTCGATCTCAAATAATCTCTGAGGAAACTTGACAGAAATTTGAATTTAAAAAAAAGGGTGATTGTATGCTTGAAACGGATTTTTAAACCGGTTGTAGCAATCCTACACTTCTAAATAAATGGTATCGTGCCAATGTGAAACAAGGTTTCAAGTACACTTTGCATTTTCCTTTGATTGTCAATTCGAGGTTCTTTCCCTTTGAAAATAAAAAAAAATGTATGCTCTTTTTTTATGTCGCCTTGCTTTAGTGCACAAAGAAAGTGATTTAAATCGACATAAAAGTAAATGGAATAAAATTGCAAAAGACTTTTGTCTTGATACATGTATCAGTTATCTATACAACAAATATCTACATAAACGACGTTCTACTTTTGAGCACTTTTTGCTAAAGTGATGATGCGCGATATTACAAACGCTCATGGTTTAAGTCTTTCATCGCTAAAATATCGACCGTACCTTGTTTACCGAGACGTAAGCGTCAATATAACCGCGAAACTCGTGATACAACTCGAACCTTCATTTCACTTTTTTGCAATAAATTCATCCATAATTCAAACCTTCTATAGAGAAAATTCAATCGCATTCAATTTCTCACATTTATAAACCGAACTTAATTTGCCTCTGTAATTATAAAAATAATTCCTATGCATATATAATATATGCTGCTAAACTGAATATCTCGTAAAGTAGTAATTACTTTAATTACTCTAATTAGAACCTCGTTACCAAATCTACATTAATAGGGTGGCCACATGTCAGCTAGGGAAGGCAGGGAAATGCCAAGGAAAATGGAAATTGATCTATTAATAAATAATAACAATAACAATAATAATACTAATAATAATAAATTATAGTTTGTTTAACAGATTTTAGATTTCCATGGATTTCGAGGGATTATAAAAAATATTTCCAGGCAAACTTTGAGATTCTATAGGTTTCTGAAGATTTCAAGAAATTTGTCAATCATTTTAAGAAATTTTAAGAGATTTACACAAATTTTAAGAAATTCTTACGTATTTTAAGGAATTTTAATATTCCTATGGGATTTTCAGAGATTTAAAGAATTTATAGATTTTATAGGAATTGAAAAATTAATTCTTGTGACTAACCCTGGATAATTAAGTATATTATATGTTCAAATTCATGAGAACCCAATTAATCTAATTTAATGATGCTCATTTCAATTTTTCTAGTAATTTTTTAAACATAATTACTGTTTTACATTTCAGGCGATAAAATGGCAGCGATTCTTCGCAGGAAAACATCAGGAGTGAAGAGGACAGCAGAAAATTTGGTGCTAATTCTCATATTAATCAGCGCCGTTTTAGTGCGATAAACGTTTCATTCAAATGTCCATAATTACCATTATTTCTTTTATGTGATAGGTAGGTATTTCGCAACTATAATCTTTTTTCACACCGAGGTGAAAAGCAATTGGACTGCACACTTTTCACAACAAAAGTTCACGATTAGCCAAGTGTCTATTCCGAGTCATTATGCGCGACCCAAATTGTGTAAATATTATTAATCGTATAATTACTCGGTGGACAAGGAATGCTTATCAAGATGAAGTTAGGCTGTTTATCTTTGTGACGATAAAAAGTAATTTATGTGTCATAATTCCTCTTTTAATAAATAAATAAATATATATATATATTAAAATATCAATTAAAACACGAAAATCGTCATGTAGAGAAGGTGAAATTTGTGCTGTGTTTTTATTGTGAATTTAGTCTAATTGCATCTTCTAATTGGCTCTCCAGATACCGGCTTACCAATTCTAAATTATCTTTATATAGTCAATGCAAACATTTTAAATATTTTAAAAACACTTATTTCCTTAACTTTCTTATAAGTTTTAACGCAAATTGTGATTTTTAAGAATAAGTGTTTCAAAACCATATCCCATATTTAAATATAATCTAAATGTTATTATAATTTTGTATAAAATAGAAAATATATAATTTAAAAAAAAAAAACATAATGTTGGAAGTTGATAGCAAGTTTGTCTTTTATAAAATGAGTTTCAAGAACTATTATAGTAATGTTACAAAACTATAAGAGGAAAAAGACATTTTCAAGTTAAATTAACTAATTAAAGAGCATGACAAACTGCCATTTACTGACAAATATATCAATTTATTCAGAATTTAACTCTCAAGACTGTTCACGACTTTTTACATATTTCAATTTCAAACTAGATCGCGAAATTTAACCATGCAAATGAAATTCTAGTTAGAATATCAACTACATAAAAAGGCACATTGTATAAAACTGAATAAAAAGTTCTTCAGATTTATTATACAAAATAACGTTCTTTTTCGTGGCGGAAGTTCAACTTTGAATTATGGGTTCATGTATAAATTTTACGGTACGTTGCCAAATCCAAAATGGTCGCATTATAAACCCTGTTCTGTATAATCCTTCAGCTTTATCCTTTTGTCATCCGGTCCCACTATTTCAGTATTCTAAACTCCCTTAAAACCTATAAGAAAGTAAAAAAAATTCTATTTTTATTTTTCTATATAGAAAATAAATTGCTGTAAATATTGAATAATATTTAATAATTCTGTAAAAATGTTACGAAATTAAGTTATTAATAAATGATTAACTTAAATTATTTATATGTTTCATAAAGAAGACAAATATTTATCTAAGAGAGGAAAAATAATGACACTTGTGTCATTTTAAATAAATTTCAATTGAGAAACTTGAATCTTTGGTTTTTGACAAATTTTTGATCCCCAAAAAAATTTGAACCAATATTAAAGAAACTGTTTGTAAATAATTTAAAACTGTTTTAAAAACTAATTTTACTTTTAAACATTTCAGAAATGAATGAAAACTAATATGCATCTTGAAAATGACTTGTTGGTGTAGTATTATATCCAGAGGACACACCATTAGCACTGAAGTATAGTTAAACAATAATCATTGTTATATCTAGAGCTAGCAATTTTCTCAGCACAGAAATGAAATATTGATTTTGCATTCGCGTACAGCTGGCTCACTCGAACGTATCCGACTCCAGATATAACGTTATGGATATAAGTAAAAAGAAAACGCTATCTCTCTGAAATTAGACCAGATTCACGGAAACGAAAAGTGTTGCAATGCTGTGTGGTTCGTGTCAGTCCCAATCTGCTGTAACCTCAGTAATCATTTTAACTTCGTTATATTCCTGATCGAAACCATTCGTACAAGATCAATCGTTTGAGTCTTCGGAGATCTTCATTCTATAAATCCGCCTCATCTCTTCCGTTTTCCCCGACGTGAAACTAATAACTTATCAGTACCGCCTTAATACCCTCTTCCGGTTCCAACTCCCCTCATTCCATATATAAATTATTCAAGGAATTTATTAGATAAAAGGGAAACCTTATAAAAAGAAAATAATTTAATTTAAATGTGAATAAAAGAAATTGAGGGTCATTTTTAATTTACATAAATGAAAATGTTAAAGATGAGAAAAATCAGCACAGCAACGTGGATAAAAAGCTATTAAAAGTCATTCATTCAAAAATAAATAGTTCTTGATATAGAAGTGCCCTTCTTTATATTTATGGGCTCTTCAGTATATTGCCTTTTTTCCTTCTATCTGGCAATTACCACCTACGCATTCGATTTACACCCAATTTTCAAACTGTGGATTTTCCGCAATAATAACTAGGATAATTGGTAAACTGATTGTACCAAGAATCTAGAAAAAAATATCTTTAGGAATTTTCTATTTCGGAAATTTTTAATTTCTGTACATTTATGTGATCCCTTTCGTATCTAAAAAGAGATTTTTAAATTATTAAAAAATTATTGCAGATGTTGACTTCCGGAACTTTAAAGAAAAACGAGTCGGAAAAACATACAAGAGAGAAAATTATTTTCTCACAAGAATTTTTATCCCTGTCTAATTAATGTAATTTAATTCAAGAACCCAGAAACTACATTTCCTTAAGGCGGTACTTTAATTACTGAATTATAAATATATTATAAATAACAAATAGTACAAGACTTCATAAATGAAAGCATAGTTTAGTCATTAATTTTGCTCCGAAGGCCCAGACTTTGTATTAATAGAACAAATTTAATGTCATGTATGAATAGTAAGCCACGAATATATGGATGTCGATTGTGTCTAAAAATTAAATCACCATTCTCCAAAAATGAGAAAATTATGGAAGAGGTTTTTTTAATTTATGACAGTTTAATCAGGTTTAATTATAATCTACTTATTGTTCTTAAATAAAGTTAAATATATATCATAATTAATACTGTCAACGAAATCATATAAATCTATAATCATATATCATTATAACTGTACTTTTCGGAGACTATTGATTTGTAAAAGACAATCTTTGAACCAGCTTACAATCATTTAATAGTTTATTAACCTGGGACAAATGAAAATTTGCTTCTGTAATTTGACTCACTGTAAATAATATTTTTATTTGCTAATATACGATGTACTTAAAATAGATAAATGTTTACGAAGTCTACATAAAAAGAATTGTTATTTGTCCCAAGTAACTTTTATTTATAGTAAAATATTTTCAACGATATTTATCTAGTTCTTCAAAAATGATTCTCAAGGAAAATTTTTCCAGAGTATAAGGATAATTCTCTGTTATTATACGTGATGTTAACTGGAAGACATTCAAGTATTTTCAGACAATAAAAAAAGATACTTTTTCATTAATTTTGCAATCACAATTCAAATTTTTAGCGGATAATTTAAAATTTATCGTTACAAGAATTTTATTCCTTTATATTAAATCTCATTAAAATGTGTTAAAGATTTTCAAAGTTATATAATGTTATTCAAAGCAAATTAAAAATTAAATAAATAAATTAATTAATTAAATAAATTTTGAATTTAAATAATTATGCAGATAACATTATGCTCATAGTTCCAATTTATATTCAAATTATATTTCAAATAATTTACTTTAAATTAAATTTACTTTAATGCAAAAATCAAATTTCATTGAATAAAAATGTTTGGCTGTATTTTAATTATAACCTTTGTTAGTACAACCACCGCATTTAAAATAATCTCAATGAAATATGCATTTTACGAATTCTATTTTTCTATTTGACTAAGATTAATTGATCAAATATATACTTTAATTTAATCCAAGTATGTATAAGAGCGTTGGATCAAAATTCTAATTTTAAAATTCAATTTCTTCATATTATAATTAGCTATTTTTTCCGTCTGTATATGTACTCATTTTTGAATAAAATTAGGGGTACAAAGCTAAAATATATTTAATTCTAATAATTGTTGAGTAAAATTGTCAATTTAATTATGATTTTAGCATTCGGATCCAAAACCCTTGAAATATTTCTTGATATTTTATAATTATAACTATTTTATATTTAAATAGAATTAAAAGTCTCAATAAGCATTTCATTCAAAGTAAAAACTATAACCCAATTTTATTTTTGCTTAATAGATCTCGAAACTTAGAACATTCAGTTTTTTCAAGAGAGTTTGAAAATCTTGTAATTATATAATTAAAAGTTATTTTTACGAAAATTGTATTTAAGCTTTTGAGAACAAAAAACATGGGATTTTTAAAAACGCACACAATCGACATTCCGTTATGTGGCTATTAAAAAATTTTTAAGGAATAGAATAATCACGATCTTTACCGTCTCTCATTAGGAACATCGATTAAAAGATCGATCGATTATTGTTGTAAATAACACCTGTTTTGAAAGAGTGTGATCAGTCCTGTTTAGAAAATCTGTATGGTGTTTCTTGCCAATCAATCTGTGAACAGAAACTTTTATTATTATTTGTAAAGTCATAAAAGTACGGAAGCTCTACAGAATCACTATAAAAGCAAATCGAAAACCTCGAATTTTCCGGTTTCTTAATTTTTTTCTATACATTGAATCCACTCTGGTGAAAGTTTCGGATAGAACAAACTTTATCATTTTGAATCATTTTATTGAATTATATTTTAATTTATATTAAATTATATTTAAACAAACAGAATTTGTTTAAAACGGTCAAATATTTTCCAATTGTTTTAAAATACCTTTTACATCCAATTATCAGTTTCTTTGATATACAGTCAAAGAAAAAATTTGTTTGAATTAAAAATAAATTTGTTGATTCAAAGAAATTTTCTTTAATTTTGAAGCAAAACAACTTTTTCTAATTATCAACAACAAACTTAACAATGACAAATTGCAAGTCCAACAAATTTTGTGTAAAAAACTTTATTTGGATCGGAATGAAACTGTTTGGTTTGAATACAAATTCCGAAATGATTCAAAAAATTTCGAATTATTAGTTCAGAATGAATTTCCATTCGAAACTTTTGCCAGGGCATTGTAAACCAAAAAAATTCTAAAACTCATTTTATATATGTATATTAAACCAAAGGTTGATTTATCATGTTATATGAAATGTATGTAATAAATTTTATGACTTGCGAGTCGAAATCGTTTTAATTAATTAGAAGTAAATTATCTATGACGCGTGAAGTCAATTTAAAAAAAAACTGATTGTAACTTGGATTTGCTTGCATTATCAGCAAAACCTGTTCCTATAACAATTTACAAAGTAAATCAGTTTTTATACTTTTATTTCCGAAATCTACTTACAGTGTTATAACATTACCGATACCAACATATTTCCCTTACAATGACACTTTTTTATTTATTGAGATATCGAGTTAAAAATTTATGAAATTAAAAATTAAAATAAATGCACTAAGATTCGTTTATCTGGTCTTACATATTTACAAATTATAAAAAGAATTTTTTGATTTTTTAAAATAAAAATTGAAGACCAGATAAACGAACCTTAGTGCATTTATTTTAATTTCAGAAATTTTCAATTTGATGTCTCAAATAAATTTAGTAGAAATCGAATATGTAAAAAAGCAGTGCAAGCAAAAGCCAAATGTATCTAGGTATCACGCACCAGAAAGCGAGCATTGATATACGAACTTATATTTTAAATCTTTCTTTTCACCGAAAACGAAGTCGTATCATTTTTTACGAGAACATTTTCTATTGCGTATACTGGCCGTTTTACTATATGATTAAAAACTACGATGTAATTACATACTGATCTAATTAAGGTACTATAATGAAGTATATGCACTAGACTGTAATAGATCATTCATTCTATTGCATATACGGTCCATATAGACTAAATGTAGGATCTGTTAATACTATTAAGATTAAAACGATGATATATATTATGGTGGAATCTCGAATTAATTCTGAAAGAATTAAACGGTACTTACAACTTAAAAATTTCTCAGTATATGTCTACAATCATGTATTATAGACACAATGATTCAATTCAATAAAAATCTAAGAAAAAATAACTCCATTATTTTCCTGATCCTTCAAATTTCTAATTGAGTCCCTTCAAAAAAAAAAATATTTCAGCAATTAAAAATTAATTGAATTTAAATTAAAAACAATCAAAATGAACAACTTAGTACAAAAATTTGAGTAAATTGAAATTCAGCTTTGTGAATTCTAGTAATCAACATGAAATTAAATAAATACATGAATTTTACGATAATTTATGCTACCGGTATTTCAAAATAGTCTCGTAATATTTGTATTGATTCAACATTACGCCTCTATTTTGTTGCACCGACTACAATCATTTATTCATAACATATTAAATTTACTCATTTACATAATGTTACCTCCCTTATAAATATAACAGATTACACTTTAAACTGTGAAGAGGTGCGAAATATCTATAAAATTTGAATCGTGAAAAACATTACCTTTTATACACTGAAAGTTGTACATACCTAATTTTATAGTTTGAGACGGTATGAAAAGAGTTTTTTATACTTTCAAGGTAAGTATATAGAAACCCCTTAACAGTCAGCGATTAATTTCAATTAGACTTAGTAGCCAAAAAGTTGAGCAACTTTTATCACCTATTTCTAATGAAAGCAATTAAAAGTTTTGGTGACTCGACTTTCTTATCTACTGACCCTAGGTAATCGATAATACAATATTTCTCATTGATATCCTACTGTAGCTGATGATAACAAAAAATATATTATACAATGATAAAATTATCAATATGTGTATATTAAATAGATCGTTTTGCGTGCAAAATACGCGATTGATGTCATGGCAAATGATTGGCAAAATCATTCCTCTCGAAGTGACGCTAGGCATTTTTTGAGCTGTTCAGCGTGAGCCTGTTAAATAAATTTATTTTACATAATTAGATGGTTTCTTAAAAAAGTTAATCATTTATTCATCAAAATTATTTATTTTTCATACCTTTGCATGCTTTATTTCCAACTCAGTAAGCTCTATGAGATTCTTTTTAAAGGCAGCGACTCTTCTGGTCTTGAAGTCTGTTAATTCTACAGAATAAAGTATAGATATTTTATTTTTACAGGTAACTCATTAAAAATTTTTACTATTAAAAAATTCCAATATAATAATCTACCTTCCTTTCCTTTTTCCGACATCTGTTCAAACTTTTCACAGGCTTCTGTTTGTGTTTGTTCCGCCTATTGAAAAAAAAAATCAAATAATATCTTTAATGTAATAAATCAATTTTACTGATGTACATTTTTTAAAGTAAAATGAATTTTTGCATGCCAGCCTCGAATAATAACATGCTGAAAAATATGAAAAATGTAACAGACTTTTACACCAAAGATTCTTCTGCCTGAGAAATACTCGATTATAAAAATATATTATAAACATTGTTTTCGCTTTTAAATTAAGTATATCTTGAGGAAGAAGAATAATGGAAAAAAGCTTACACAAATTGTTAACAATTACACATATGAAAAAAAAGACACACCTCTGCAACTTCCAGTGCCTTGAAGAGCAAGAAAAATTAAAGCACTGGTTAGAGATTTTGTAACTTTTAAATTACACACAATCTGCGAAAATTGTAGTGCGTTTTCAGTATTTGAATCTAATGTATTATGTACTTTTAACTGTGCAATTGATGATAAAGAATATAGGAATATTTTTTAGATAAATATGGAATTTTTAAGGAAAGCCAAAACGACAAAAAGAATTCCATCCCTTTTTTTCTTTTTTGATGGCATGAAAGTAGAAATAAGTTTACCTTCCAATTTTTTTTTATGTTTATGACTGAAGAAGGGGAAAAGAGAGACAATAGGATTTATGAAATGCTTTAGGTTTTTTTCATATATATATATATATACACTTACGGCATGGACATCTTTATTTTTGGCACGAGCTTTCTCCAAAGCTCTGTTCGCTGTTTCGTAGGCGTGCAAAGCTTTTAATCTTCTAAACAGCAATCTTTTTGCTGCCGCAGAATCCCTCATGTAGTAACGCAAGGTGTCTGACAATTTCAAGTCTTCATCAGAAGCAACACGGCCTTCCACTTTCTAGAATTAAACAAAAAACATTAAGACGATATATTGTTATTAATAACAATACAATTATTACAGTGGATTTCAAATAAAACTCACCCTAATTTTCTCAAAGGTTTCGGCAACTTTCGTTAAGAACCTTTCCAATTTTCCGGCGTCTGAAGTGGCCAACTGAAGAAGATTGCTCGAAATTTTTATGTATGAATCAGCGACATCTTTGTGCTTTACTGTTTGACGATCAGCACGAGTCGTTGCTTCTTTTAAATTATTATGATACTGATGTAGGAATGTCATTTCTTGATCGAAAAAGTCGTTCACATCTTTCACCGTTGCAGACAAATAATATTCATCCGTTGTTTTCGAAAGCGACTTCACAAGGCCTCCAAACATTTCCATCTTGTTCTTTCCTCTGACACAAAGATCTTGATCATATTCAAGAAATACTCTGAGATTGTGATCATTTCGAAAAACGGGATGATGTGCCAGTCTTGTCAAAAACATTTCATGCATCGCCACTGTTTTCTTAAATGTGGCTAAATATTCTCTGAAAATATATATCTCTTTACATACACGATTGATACTCAGATTTCAAAACAAATCAAATTGTGAAGTGGATCAAATTCTCAAAGCCATTTAAACGTTTATACTCTCATAAATATTTGAGAAAATAAATAATAATTTAATAGTCTGGCCAAATTACATTAGTGAAAATTGGACACAGGTAGTCCATTCCGCAAAAGAATTTAATTCATTACAGTCGCCGAAAGTTCCCCAATAATTCAATTGGAGAATTAAATAATTATAAAAGCACTTACGCCTCTAATTCTTGTTTCATCTTGGAAAACTCTTCTTTTGTCATGCTCCCTTCACCCTCACCAAGTTTTTGTAATTTCTCTCGAGAAGCATCGAAATCCGGTCTAGGCGGACATGGTGGAATCTAAAAAAAATATTTATTAAATAAGTGATTTTATAAAATTGAATTTAAACGCGAAAGACTTTTTCAAAATAATTATATAATTTTCCAAGTGCGTACGATATATCCTGCATATTCCTCGTTCTCTTCAAATCGATCATGAAGCCATACGAATTCTTCGTGCTGCCTAACAACCAAAAATTCATCCTTTTGAAACTCTGGAAGAGTTGTTTTTGTATGCACTGTAAATTTGACTTTGTCCTTTTCACTGAGAGCATCCGAGATATCCACTTGCAACGATCTGTCAGATAAGTCCACTGTATCGGGTGGATTTGTCTATAAAAATATCAGAAGTTGTAATTTTTATAAGTGAGTATAATTCTAATTTACTTATACCTTATATCTATAATATCTATAATCTATATTTTAGATATTATATATTATAATTATCAATATAATTAATCATGACAGGATTTAGGAATCTCAGCCGGAGAAAATATATGTATGTATATGATACTGTCGGTAAATAGTGACGTCATAGTTTACCATTTGCCCTTAAGAAAGAATTTACGATCAAATAATATTTGTAAAATTTAAAAATGACTTGAATTTTCCAAGAACAAAGTGATATTCATAATAAGTAAACATTCACTTCGTTGTCACTTTTCAAGGCTAATCAATTTCCGTTAGGTTTTAATGATCATTCAAACCCAACAATCAGATTCTATATTTCTGCCTGTTTCTGCCACGACACCATACAATCATTTATCTCAAGCTTTAATAAAAAGAAAAGATACTGATAAAAATTTTATTGCTTTCAAAATTAGAATGCCTACATACCTTTTTTGACGGCCCGTTGTTCAAGATATCGTTGGTCTCGCATATTCCTTCCTGCGACATTTTTGAGAGTGTCAGCAAAGTAGTAGATAAGTAAAAAAATTAATTTATGCAGCTCTTTCTACTTCTTTCTAATGATTTATTTAAAGAATCAAACGACCGGCTGTCAAATGATAACAGGTTCCACCTACCATCATGGCGTCGAATTGCCTCCGTTTGATACACCACACTGTGTTTGTCACGACACGATTTTGTATCAAGTAGGGACGAAAAGATTTCAACACTCTACACTACTCACACCAAAGCTCACACTGAGGTTTAACTTAATTGTTTACTGCAACTCGTAGCTTTGGGAAATTTCACTGCTCATTTCAGTGAACTTTCAATCGTCTACGTGTCTGGTTATCCGCCAAGTCCGCGCTATCCACTGCTATCCACGCCCACGGTAGTATCTAGTACTTGCTACTTGGTAGTACACTAGTACCAACTACCAACTAGTACTGGGACCAGCTGGGACTACCGACTACTGGTACCATAGTACTGGAGGAGACTGACAGGAGTACGAACTACGACCATGATAGTACACGATAGTACGAACTCGAGTCCCGACAGTCCCGACTCCCATGTATTTTTTTTACCAGATATTTGCTGCGCCAACAGAGCCATCTTCAGTTGGACTCCAGAAAAAATTCCCACCTCTCAACCCGCAACACTGCCCGCGAAAATTTAAAACAGTTTTACGAATTGCTTTCCTTTTACAATATTATTCAATTACTCATATTAAATTTATGAGGATTTATCAATAAAAGTTAGAAAGTTCTTAAATACTTAAGAATTTATGCTGAACGCCGAGCCAATGATAAGGAGAATATGATCAAAATTTAAATTCATAAAGACATAAACATAAATTCAAACAGAGCATATATGGAGCATTTTTACAAGAATTTAAACCATTTCATAGTTTAAACAAATATCAAGATACAAGAAATATATTTGTAAACAAATATACTCTACAGTGAATTTAATTATATTTATTCTAAATTATACATTATTTC
>JAUEJJ010000017.1:9736151-9789989 GCA_032164275.1 Synergus coniferae | reverse complement strand
GGAAGATGTTAAAATTTGTAACAGTTCTTCGAAATGTTTTCCTTCTTTTACTATATTATTCAATTATTCATATTAAATTCATGAAGATTTTTTTTTCTAACTTTTGTTGATAAATCTTCGTAAATTTAAAATGAGTAATTGAATAATACTGTAAAAGGAAAGCAATTCGATGAACTGTTTTAAATTTTCGCGGGCAGGGTTGCGGGTTTAGAGGGGGGATTTTTTTCTGGAGTCCAACTGAAAATGGCTCTGTTGGCACAGCAAATATCTAGTCAAAAATATACATGGATGGGTCGAATTTCTGCGCAAGCGCATGAAAAAGTCCCTTTTTCAAATCAGAGTGATATCTGGTGATATGATGATATCAGATGATATAAAGATAAAGTAATTTACAATTCTAATTTTGAACTCATAATTTATTTAACTAACAAATATACTATTTAAGCTTATTTTTTAATGAATAATTTTCTGTAGTCTTTCTCTTTCTTTATATTCAATTATTTCATTTTATTAGGGTGACCGCAAAACTCTCATTTTCAAATTAGCAGTGTTGCCAATTCCTACATGTCAGTTTCCCGCGCTTTTTTAAAATAAAAATTTCATGTTAACAGTGAATACAAAAAAACCCGAAAAATTATTAAAACCAAAACACCTAATGCTTTTATATTAAGGGCATGTGATACTTACTGACTCCTTTTAGATTGCATAATGAGAAAAAAAAAGTATCCTTTTGCTAAAATTGGTAAAGAATTGATCACCTTGAGGTTAACTGATTTTAGAAAAACCATGCACTTTTTTCACTAAAATATTCATTATTTTTCGTAAAAAAGTTTGAGAAACTGAATTGCTAAAATTGTAAGTATCGCATACCCTTAAAGGTGTTAGATCAAATTTTTAATTTCAAAATTTGATTTCTTCGTTTTACTTGATAAACATAATTAGATATTTTTTCGCTCTACTTTACTTTTTTGAAAATAGAATTATGAGTACAGAGCGAAAAAAATCTGTAATTTTATTACTTTTTGATTAAAATGCAAAGTTTGAATTTGTAAGTTAATTTTAAATTCTTCATTTTACGCAAAAGGTATGAAAAGTAAACATTTTCTCGCTCAATAGACCAATTTATATTTTAAAACGGAATAAATCTACGAAGCAAAAAGAAAATATAATTCTAATCATTGTTGAGTAAAATGAAGAATTCATTTTGGAATTTTCCAATTTGGATTGAATACCGTTAATTAAAGAATGATTGATTAAATTACAATTTATTGTGAATTTCGCAAAAACTAATGTATATTACTCAATATTAAAATTACATAAACTCAGCGATGAAAGACAAACTGATTAGCATATGTTGAGATTCCTCGAATAAAAATGGTGGAAATTCTGATTCATGAAGAAATGCAGCAAATATGTATAATGTTGTAATAAAACGTGAGAAAAAATGTGTTCGTGAGCTCTATGTTATATTAAATACTAAAGTTTATACAATTCATGATATATAAGTTTCTGCTGCAATGACGAATAACACTTTTTGTTATTTATTGACTAGTAACTAAATGATACTGACCATATCGCACACTCATTACAGAAGTATAATGTTCTAACGAGACGTTAATTTCCTAATCATAAATATTCGAAAAAAAAGTCATATTCAGTATTTAAGAGTTATTGGAACCAAGTTCTAACGTCAAAAGTCGATTTCCTCATTTTACTCATCAAATATTATAATTAAATATTTTTTCGCTCTGTATGCATACTTTTTTTAGAAATAGAAATGTGTTTATAGAGAAAAAAGATTTTTAGTTTGAATTCCTTTTCCTTAAAACGAGGAATTCGTAATTTAATAACAGAATTCATTCTCTTAATTTTACAAAGAAAAAAAAACAAAGTAATAAAAGTATATATTTTTTCGCTCTGTATGCATATTTTTATTACAAAACGTGAATTGCGTTACAGAGTGAAGAAATATCTAATTATAATATTTGTCGAGTAAAATGAGGAAATCGAATTTAGGGATCAGAATGTGGACCCAACACCCTTAATTCATCGACCTAATTCACGACTTGCAATTATTGAAATTAAATTTATTTCTATTGATCTGTAACTTCATACTTTTGCTGGAAAGTACGATACAAGATGCTTGCATTGCGCGTATTAAACAGAAATGTACATCAACAATTTCACAAACATACAAAACACAAATTTATTGACTTGTAAGATATTTAGTCGAAAAACAATTATTTCATTTTTCTTATATCCAGTCGCATGACTTAAATACATTATAATTCCTTCAAAGTACAACCAGAAATATGAGAAAACGTTTTGTTACGTAAGAGAAGATAAGAGTAAAATTCTTGACCTTTTGATTTAAAATGAAGGAAGCCTAAAACCAAGAAGCTTACCATATACCCAATGAAAATGTTTTTATTTACTTATTATAAACTTTGCGTATATACGGTTACTTAGGCTTCCACACTGGATCGATTGAAAATCCTTTTTTTTATATATGTATATTCGTTATTTAGGTACAACAATGGTACATACATATACATAATCTTGAATTAATGAATAAATTTGAACTAACATTCCTGCTCGAAAATCAGTTCAATCTTGCGTCATGTTTTTCAATCGAAAAGATGAAATTTCAGTACAACTATATACAAATAAAATATACATATGAGTATATATAATATGTAATAATATAAGTATGCTTTCTGTTTATCGCTATTGTTTTATTCCAAGTATCACTAACTACGAGCAATAAATTCTTAAACAAATTGATGTGAAATATTCCACTCTAATAAAACTAAACCCATTGCAAAATTTAAACACAATTAAAAATGACTTAAAAATTGCGAAACAGCAAATATTTCTTCCTTCGTAGCAGTTTAAATTTTTAAAAATTTGGCTAATCGTTGAATATCGAAATCTTTCGAAACTTTAAGAAGGAAGATATTTAGAGCAAAGTTAGCGTTTTGAATCGGTAATTATATAAATTTGTGAATTAAGTCTTTATTTCATGCGAGTTGTGATGTACATCACTCTGGTCTGATAATATTTACTTATGCAATAAGTGTAAACGTCTATTAAGTAATAAATACATCCTTCGTCATTCGTTACCTCATAACAGAACGAATTAAATGAAATGTACGAATTTAATGTACGCGGTCGAGGATAAAACAAAGAGCAGGAATGGGAAGATCAGTTCAAATTATTGAAGGATGAATCGGTGGACAAGCAATTCCCAGCCCCTAGCAACACCCCCCTCCTTGTGCACTACCTTGCCCACCAGTTCCTGATAATCCACCAGGACTGGTTGGAGAATGTTGAGGCCCAATCTTGATTCCGTTTGCCTGAAAATTTAGTTGTTAATAAACATTCTTCCTTGGAATAATATTATTAGGCCGCATGAATATTCACCAAATTAAATTTTTTATCATTTTTATTTTACCCAAATTTTTATGACCGAATAACGATTTTCTATAAATTTGATTTATTATCATTTTTAACTTACCTAATTTTCATATTTGTAAATAAAGATAATATTACTGAAAATGTTTATTAACAAAATTTAAATATACCAAAAATATTTATTAACGAAAATAGAAAATTACCGAAATTTCAATTTCCAGAAAATATAAAATATCCGAAAATTTAAAGTAGACGAAAATTTAAATTCTCGAAAATTTCAAAATTTTGAATAAAATCTTGGGTGAAATTATTATTTGAATATTTGAGTAATTAGTTTAAAAAAAAAAAATAATTGAATAAGTTTACCTCGTTGTTGATATCGAAGACGCCCTCTTGTATTTTCTCATAAATTTCTTTAGCCGTGTTAATGAAAGCTTCTTCTACATTGGCGGCAGTCTTAGCGCTTGTTTCCATAAAAACAAGGCCATGTTCTCGAGCGAAGGCCTCACCTTCTTCCCTTCGAACTTCTCTTCGCGAATCTAAATCGCTTTTGTTACCAATTAGCATTATGACCATATTAGAATTGGAATGTTGCCTCGCATCCTCCAGCCACGTTGTAAGATGATTAAATGTCTCCCTACGCGTAATATCATAAACCAAAAGTGCTCCAGCTGCTCCTCGGTAGTATGAACGTGTAATAGATCGGAAAGCCTCTTGACCGGCCTGCAGTATCAATAATTTATGCAAAGATTAATCATACATGGGATATTAAATCGAGACGCAGAGAATCAATAATCATCCTAGATTAATGTAGTATCACAAACACAAGAAATTCCAATAATATCGTTATTTTTTCACAATCTAATTTTAGCTGGATGATTAAATCCTGTACGAAAGGAAGTATTCACGAACGCGATAAACGTTGCTGTAATAGATAAGCAAGTAAAACAAAAGCTCATTTTTTTCAGGATTTTAAAATGTTTTTTAATATAGTTTTTAAGAAATTTAAAAAATACCTGCAAATTCTTTAAAATTATCTTGAAACCATTTTAAATATTTTGAAATCCTCTAAAATTCTTTGGAATTCATTAAAATTTCTTGAAATATAATGAAACTTTCCATTTACACATTAAAATTCCTTAAAGTAATTTAAAATCTCTGAAAATTCCGGGCAACGCCAGTTAATTTTCTATTAATCATTAATAAAAATGATGTGTGGGATAATTACAGTGTCCCATATCTGCAATTTGATCTGTTTTCCGTCGATGGTGATCATTCGAGCACCAAATTCAACGCCTATGGTTAAATCATGGACTGGCTGAAATCGCTTGTCTGTAAATTGTAGAAGAAGACACGATTTTCCAACTCCTATACAAAAAATAGAATATTTCGTTAATTTCTCTTTCGAAAAATACTAAACTAGAAAAAAATTGTATACAAAATTTCATAATAAAGATCAATCATTTAATTTTATAGAAATATTTCAATTTTTTTTTTTAAGAAAATGAAACCTTTAAACATAAAATTGTAAAGATAAAAATGAGTTGTGATTAAGCGACATGCAAAACATCAGCATCTAAAGTTCAAACTTTTTAAGACGCAAATATTTACACAGATTTTTCTTTTTCTTATTATCATTGAACTTAATACTGAAAATGCATCAGCATCAATCGAAATGAATAAAATGAGTCTGAAGGGGCAATTATTGATCCAAACAAATTTCCACCATCAACACATTTTTGAAATAATACTAATGTTTCATCAAATAAAAATAGTTGTAGGCAAATAATTCCATTTATTACAACATTTGTACTTATTCTAAAAACAAAGAATCTGCGTAAGTTGATATAAATTTACACAATGAGTTACTGTTTTTAATAAATTGTAAAGAATCAAAGCATATTACTCCAAAAAATAGAAGTAAAAATTCTCGAGTGTTGTTGGAAAATAATGGAACTTAGATACAATTTTATTTTATTTTATTTTTTTTTTTTTTGTGGAAAATACTGTTCATGCTGTTTACACGTCATGATTTCATCTCTCGTGTTGCCGTTAAGAAATATTATAAACGATTCTGAAAAATAAAACTCATCTGCTAGTCTCTGACTTGTTTTTGAAGTAAGACGAATTTTGATGTCAAAATGTTTATCAATCTATCAATATTCACAAAGTTTAGAAGCACGAGATGAAATTCGCAGGGATAAACGCAATATATAAACGCTATGTTATACATAGGGCAAAAAATTCATAAAGGGGAACGAAAACAATGAGAGCTGTCAGTGACGACGTAATACAAATCGTTCGAGAACAAACGACTAATGCTTATTATTTCTATAAAAACAAAACTTACCTGTGTCACCGATAATAATATACTTGAAAAGGTATGCATAAGACATATTGGCAATCTAAACAACTTGTAAAAGTCACAAAACGTAGACACGGAAGAGACAGTTTTAGATTTTTGACTATCTTATCGCTTCTGCTTGGTCATGACGTCATTCAATCACTTCGATTATTCTCAGGAATTTCTGTTCGGCTAGAAAATCGTAGCCAATAGAAAGCGTCTAAATTGTATGTGTTGCTATGTACTATTGAGCGGGAAATTTCAAATAATAATATTCAGCTGTTATCCTAATTACTTATGTACTTTTATTCAGATTTTAATTAACTATTTATAAAATTTATAACTTTGAAATATTGATGAGAAATAATATATATTTGAATTAGGTACTCTTTTAAGCCAGTAATAATTTTTGGCAAATGAAATTTAACAATATGTAGTATGTTTATTACAGGAATGACAAGTATAAACTAAAACTATATATATTTTATGAACTATAAAAGAGTGCAATTACCATTCACATCTTATCAGCCCTTTTAATCAACCTGAATTTCTGAAAGGTCGTTACTTGTCGTTACACTATGACCTAATTTTTGACATTAGAATAGCCGACGAAATTTCAGCATTTCAATTTAATTTCTTAATATATTTATTTAATTAAAATTATTAAAATTAATTAATTATAACTATTAATAAGATTATTTTTCTCAAAATTGAAGAAATAAAACGTCGGATAAATTTCTGTTGTGTACATACAAAGTACATATAATACCAAATAATACAAAAGAATAAAAATTATACCACCCACGCAATAAGTTTCTTTTACGAGTACAACAGATGGCACCATTTGCACGAAAAATATATTTGTAGATTCTATTATAGCATAAAGAGAAAAGCACAACTCAAAATTCCAAAAATAAACGCGAGTTAATTAACGTCGACTTATGTTTGATATTTCTCAAGTGACACACTTATCGTCTAACATTTTTATCAATCACAATTTTTACTTCTAACTCAAAGCTAACTGAAAAACTAAATTTTCTTTGCAAAAATGTAAATAAAGTGCAAGTTTCCCCTCTGAAGAATTTCTATTACGTATCTATTACGTTCTGAAAGTGAAAAACAAAAAGGAGAAAGGTAAATCTCTTTTGTTTTAAAGTTAAAAATTTTGAATCTTCAAATAGTTTCAATAATTTCAAACACTTTTTTTAAATAACAGATAAAAAAGGTGCAAGAATAGTTCAAAATGCCGAAATTTATACGAGATAAAGAAAAGAGGCTTCAGATCTTTTCCACAAAAAAGTCGAGATTGTTGAGAAGTGCTTATAAACTTTCAACATTGACAGGAACACAAGTGCTTGTGGTAATTCAGAGTGAAACTGGAGATGTATATAATTTTGCGACGAAAAAATTTCAACCAATGATAACGAGCGAAGAAGGGAAAGAATTAATTAGATCCTGTCTGAGTAGTCCTGATGTACATCATGAACATTCAGAGAATGAAGACAGCGATGAAGAAAGCAATTCAGTTTCTTCAAAATCTTCAAAATCCACCGCAAATACTGAAGAAAATTCCAAAGAAAAAGAAACTGATGCAAAAAAAGCCTCAGAAAAATCCAGCCTTTGGTCTCGATTTAAATCACTGTGGGTGTAAAAGTATCTCTACTTTTGAGTAAAGAATTTTTTATTTTCATACCTATAAGCCTGAAAATTATTATTATTCTAGTCAATATCTACTTTAAGACTTAAGAGCTTTAGTATTTACAAATATAAAAATATTAATTTGATTAGTACCATATTATTTAGAGGATATCAGTACAAAATTTCTGGGCGAAATTCTGCAGTCAAATTCTGCTTTTAATGAAGGAACCAAGTTTTTTTCGGAAAGAAACAAAAATCTGTCGAGTAAAACACAAGTTTCGATTAATGGTGCCAACATTAGTCGCAGCGAACTGAAGACTAAAACCCTATTCCAGTTGTTTAAAAATTGGAGAACTTTCGGTTCTCTAAAGTCCGAATTAACTTCAGGTTGTTTCTCTGCTTCCAAGTTGTCTATTGCAGCTTTACAATACCTGAAATAAATTCAAATTTTTAATCAAATTGTCATGGGAATATAAAAGAGAGGAATTTATATACAAGATCAAGAACGAAGAGAAGTTATTTGATACTCAACTGTTCAAAAGTCATGCCATTTTTGACTTTTACACTTTTTACTTGTATGCGCCGAAGCTCGGAGCTCTTTTGAACTAATATATATTCTAAAGCTGCTCTGTAAGCGTGTACCTGTAAATGATTTACACATATTGAATTTTTATATTTTATAGAGTACACACAATATTTGGTACTGAATAAAGTTATCTATTTATAAATTTATATATATATTTTTTTTCCCCATTTTCCATAACTTACAATTAAATCACTGTATTTCTCCTCTTTCAATTTATCACAATGCTTTTCCAGAGCATGACAAGAAACCTCGAGTGCATTAAAAGATAATTTATTATTATGTATATTTGAAACGAATTGACTCATGGGATATCCTTTCAATATAAATTCGCTGTCACTACATGGGTATAAATAATAAAAGCATTATTTAAATTTCATTTAATTCTAAATTAAATGTGTATACCGACCTGTGTGTCAATTTCATATAACAACATCCCACAATGCAAATGAATTTAGCTTCTTCACAGTTTGAGTATAATCTTAACAGTGTGGTAGCTAAATCACCACATGGATGTAATCCAACTAAACCAAAGCATTTTTTCTTCGCTATTAAAGATGGCTCGTTTACAAAGCTTTTTGTTAAATAATTTACAACTTGTTCGCCTGAGTTGTTAGCACTTACAGTCATTGAAACGTGCTGTATTTTTCCATCACTATCAGGATTATACTTTTGCAAAGATGTTAGTAATTGTTCATCACATTTTCTGTAAATTGAAAAAAATGGTTACTTTTAATAATATCTTATAAAGTTGCAATTCTAATAATCTTAAAAATAAATTTTAATCTTCAAAGCATTAATATTAATTTATAATAATGAAGTATAAAATTCATACCTGGCTTGTGCTGTTAATAACGGATCTTGTTCTACACAAGTTACAGACAAACCATATTTAAAAGCAACTATACGAGCTAAGTGACCCATTCCAGCACCAATATCAACAATGCGATTGCAATTCGTTTCTGAAGCACACTCTCGTAAAATCTAAAAACATGAAAATAACTTATACTCTAACTAGATATTTTTTCGCTCTGTAGCGGCGGCAAACTTTTACAAAGAATTAGGCATACAGAGCGCCAAAGTCTGTAATTTCAATATTTTTGCAAAAAATGGAAACTTAATATTTTGAGTTTAAATTTCAAATGACTTTGTTTATGCAAAAAGTATTAAAATTAAGTATTTTTGAGAAAAACGATGAATTCGAATTTCGAGGTCAGTACTTCGTTCCAACGCCCTTAAAAATTGACATAATATTAATAAATAATAACATACTTGTGCAATTTTCTCTATCTCGTACCGCTTTTTTGTCTTTATATGTTTTATGAAAAGATTATTGAATTTAGGGTCATTGACGTATAAATTGGAATTAAATGAATCTAATTCTTTCCGAGAGTTAAAACCATTTCCTTCATTATTTCGCTTCTGACAACATTTAATAGCTTTTCCTTCACAGTGATTCCTATTAATTTCTAAAGTCCGAATAACTTTTCTTAGAGCCATTAAAGATAAAGGCCAAACTCGTTCACTGAAAAAAATTCAAATTAATATTCTAAATAAATATTACGTTCTCTTATTTTATATGAAAAAAAAAACTTACCACGACTCTCCCAAAATCCATTTCCCCAATTCTTGAGGACTTACAACATCTAATGTATTTTGCCATTCTGCAGGCAATTTTTTCCACAAATCTTTTAAGAAGAAGTCCTTAAAATAAGAAAAGAAAATTTTAAAAATTTTGAAATCAAATCAATTTTAATATGATTATAAAATTTACTTTCAGAACTCTACACTTTAAAAACTCATGTGTATATTTACACCAGATTTACACTAGCAATCGCAGATTACAAAAAGTATAATTTAATCATGTAAATTTCCATTATATATCAGTGTAATTTTTATTTTACCTTGATTTCTAATATATATGTAATCTTCATGTAAATTTCTCTTAGAAATCATTGGTAATATTTTATGGCCAAATAATTCTTCCTGTTATTTTACATGCTTTTTTAAATAAAATTTCTTTTTAAATCAAGTGATATTCTAAAGAAAATCATAAAATTGCAAACATAACCTATCTTCGAGATTGCTAAATATATTCTGAATATAAATGAATAAATAAATAGATAAATACAAACCACTATGTAGGAATCTAATAACCAGCCATAAATGTCAAGAATACGGAATATTTTTTCAAGATTAGATCGTATTTTTATACAAACGTCACAATTGCAATGAACGCACGTGGCTTGAGTGTCATTTGTTTCATCCATTATTGTTGACTGTTAAGGGAGTGTGTTACTTACCATATGAGCAAATTTAGATAACCCCCTTTTTTTCGCAAAATTTTTACTTTTTGAAAAAAGGTAATAGTGCACAGACGTAAAGAACACAAACACTGAAGTCTGTGCATTATTATTTTTTTGAAAAAGTAAAAATTCTAAGAAAAAAACGAGGTTATTTAAATTTGCTCTTATGGTGATTACCACGTTACCACATGCCCTTAATCTCAGCCTAAAAAAATAGGAAAAAGGGGGGGAAAGCGGAAAAGTGGACAAAATCGTCAAATATAGGTATTATATGGGATTAAGAAAAAAAAAAAGAAAAAAAGGGGAATAGGGAAATGACTGTGACCCCTGATGTAAATATGCATACAGAGCGAAAAGTAAAATAAAGAGATTGAATTTTGAAGTTAGATTTTGAATTCCTCGTTTAAAAAAAAAAGAATTCAAAGAAAAACTTTTTTCGCTCTGTAGACACATTTATATTTTTAAAAGAAGTACGCATACAGAGCGAAAAAAATATCTAATTGTAATATTTGATGAGTAAAACGAGGAAAGCGAATTTTGAAGTTAGAGCTTGGTTCCAACACCCTTGTGTCTTGGTTTTTTTTTTGTTTTTACTGAGTAAAATCTTGCGCAGTTCTCAGAGAATAGCCGGTTGGATGTTCCCTTGAGATGCATATAATTGGATAGGGCGATAACTTTGTTGAAATTACATAGCGTGCTCTGGTTAGATACAAAAACCATTAGAAGTATAACGATAGTGAAGATTGCATTATTTCTCTGTAGCCTGGTTCTCAGGAAAGAAGATCAAACTAAGATCAGCAAGATTCTTCTTCGAGCATAAGGTGTAAATGTATTGGGTTCGTTAAACCTGTATGCATGCCTGAAAAGTATATGCTCGTGAGTTATAACGTAACTGTTGAAGAGTGAAAGTGCTGAGTAAAGTGGAACATCAGAATTGAACTAAGTATTTTATTAATAATAACTGAATCAAGGGAATCACATCTCTTAGAAATGTTTCCTTGCAAAACGCAGATTTATTGCAATAGATTGCATTTTTCTCAAAGATATATGGGCAGACAATTATTTATTTTAGCAATCTTTATTGTCACTTTTTATGGAGACTAATTAGTGTATCGCGTTCTTTTATTTCGTAATTATTTCTTTAGCCATTATTATCCTTATTATACTTTATGAATTACATACATTTATATATTAAATGGAATAAATTGGCAGTGAGTGTAGCAATTATAACAAACTGGAAAATTCAATAAAGCTTCTTTTAATGTAAGAATAACTCATTGTCCGAGAAAGTAGGTGATTTTTATATCTAAATTTAAAAAGTACGAGTTATAATCAAGCATGATTTAGACTTTGTTCTAGAATTGTGTGAAATACTTTGATTGATACAAGAATAAAGTTGTAATAGAAAATCTGCAATTCAATCAGAAATTTAATCAATAAACTGTGTTTCAAATCAATGTGTCATTTACAGAATTGTCGAATTTCTCCCGAGTTTCTCTTATTTGGTACGCGCACGAGCTCAATGGGAACATTAGAGAATAATAGGGTAATCAATTTAAATTAATTCTATCACATATGTGATAGAATAATAGTTGCTTTGTAAGTTTTTTAAGTCTTACTTAATGAAATATTCAAATATTGTAGTCTAAATCGAATTTTATTCTTTACTAGACTTAGGGTGATTACTAGAATTCGTGAGTTTTTAAACAAAAAATTCAAAACTTTTCCGTAACTAATCCGTTTAAATTCCACACATATGTCCATGACTCTTCTGATCACTGGGCAATAAAAGTGAAAGTAACATAAAAAACTATTGAATCTAAACTGCAAAGAGATTGCGTGTAATCAATGTTGCTAAAATAAACTAATTCCAGCTATATACTCAAAAACCACTTCACGTTATTACTTCACAAAATTACTTTTCATAAATATGTCTAGGGCGTCTCGTAGACTGTAGTGTAATTCAGTTTAATGAAGTGATTCTAATTTGGAATGGAATTCGTGGCAACTTTTTTATACTAAAAGTGGCTCATACGAACCGAAAAAGAATATAAATTGCTTTTTACATCCTCTTTTGACGCTCGGTTTCCCAATGTACTTGCTTAGCACACTTATAACTTGCTTTTGCATATAAGGAAAAACGTTATACAACATCTCGAAGTGCAAAAAGATGGTATATGTTTTGTTCTCAAAATAAACCTCTCTTAAATGTCAAACAAGCGACTGCAAGTGTATATGCCTGCATGAAATGAGATTTTGTAAAATCGGATCCTGGGTCTCACATTGGGACCTCTTACGCCAACATAAGTGAAAGTTCTCAAGTAGGACACGAGTCTTGAATCTTCAGCTGGACGTTCGCCAAATGCCCATCGCCAGATCTTCTGCCTATGGTCATCGAGTCAGGAACTTAATAAATATCGAGGCGTTATCTCCGTTCGACCGAATTCCTCTACTTTCCAACTAAAGATTTTGGGTGTTCGATTTTGTCCCAAATCCTGTGGGTAGAAAAAAATATAATTTAGCTCCATTTGTTATAATTATCCATATCAAATTATCAATAATCGTGGGTGTTATAGAAATTATAAACAGATGTAGAAAGTTTGATTTTTATACCGTGCTTTCTATTTTTTTTTGTATTTTTCTAGGCCTTCGAAAACTTCTACTACTTTTGATAATCAACACATTTTCTAGTTTATATCCTGATACATTTTTTTATGAAACTAAAATTGCTTCAAAATTGGACAAATTTTAATTTATAGGTATTGGATGATTGGATCCAAATTCAAAATTAATCTAAAAATTTAATCTTTTCATTTTACTCAAAACGTATCAAAATAATTCTATTTAAAAAAAAAATGAATTACAATATTTAACAAGTAAAATGAAGAAATAGAATTTTGAGGTCAGAACTTGTGTCCAACATCCTTAAAACAAAAATTTGAAACTTTTAAATCGCTTAGAAATTAAAAATAGTAAAAGCTGCTTGAAATAGTGAAATATTCTACTGTTTGAAATTATTATTCTATCAAGAAAAATTCTTTAAAAGAAATTCGAACATTTCATGAAGTATTTATTTTACTCTGCTATGTATATTTATGTTAACGCCTACGGTATGAAGAACCAATTTAATTTCACTCTTTATATAGGAAAGTGGTCATGCACTAGAATTTAGGTAAATAAGATATTACGTGTTCTATTATTATTGAACTCCTCATAATATTGTAATCATAACAGCGAAAGAATAATGCTATTCTTTAAGCTGAATACTTATATTGTACGTTATATAAATATTAAAAACATTTGATTCAAATTGAGAAATTTCAAATTTCTTGTAATTTATTATGGGTATTGGAACCAAATTCAAACGTGAAAATTCAATTTCCTCATTTTAATCATCAAATATTATAATTAGATATTTTTTCGCTTTGTATGTATATTTTTATTTAAAGAGAAAATTGCACTAGAGAATTAAGTAATATCTACTTATAATATTTGTTAAGTAAAATGAAGAAATCGAATTTTAATGTCAGAACATGACCCAATACCCTTAATAGAAGAAAAAAATTTTCAAAATACTGGCTTCAATCCATTCATTTAGGTGTTATTTCTGGCAATCTTAATTCATCATTTCGCTGTTTCTAATCCCACAGAAAAATTTCACATCTGAATATTAAATTAAATATAAAAGGAGAAAGGAAGAAAATCTTATAGTAAATACTGAAGAGAATTATGGCACATCAGAGAATGGTTGCTTTTATCTAGAGAATTATCATATATTAAAATAATAACAGCCATAATTTTCTTCATAATTGTCATAAAAAATAGCAAATCTCTTCGAGAGAAAATAAATACTCAGGTGCTAGTATAAATAAAAAACCTGAGAGATAGTGGAAAAGTACTTTGGTTTTGTGTATAACGATTATCATGAAATTTTCTCGGTGTACTGACAATGAAACGATCAACTTATTTTAAACTCCATATGATAAAATTTGCATAATATTATACGATACGAGTAAAAAAGATATATGGAAAGTAATAATCAAAATCATTAAGCAAGTCAACTTCAAGTATTAAAATTTCTATTTCCAGCATTATTTCAATAATATATTTAAACGGAAGCGTAATTTGAATTTCATCCTTATTTTTCTGGTACTCTAATTTGGATCTGATGAAACTTTTAATTCATCATTTTCTCTGAGCTCAAAAATAATGACTTGAAGAAATATTTCAAAGTCTACGGAACTTTTAATTCGAATCTGATGAAACATTCCAATGATTATATTTTTCCCCCGGCTAACTAAATACTTAAAGTAGACTAAAAAAAATATTAGTTCCCAGGATACATTTCTCTATTGTAACATTTTGGGTGTTAAGCCCACACAACGAAGATAATTAGCAGTACAGAGAGAACCGGAAGGAATCATTTCAATTTCATTGGCTCGTGGAGGTCGCTAGAAACGCCAGACTCAAAGAAGAGTTCGAGACGATTAAAGAAAGTCGTCGTCCGCTCACCTTCCTGGTGTCTTCGCACGCTTAATTTTTCAAGCCACGTTATATCCTGCACGCTATAATACTCGTGTGGAAACCAACGCAAGGTGCAGGGTATGTGTGTACTAAGTCAGAGAAAGGTGCCCCTCCACCATCACTGACATTAGAGAGGAGCTTCTCTTTCAAAGTGGCGATGGAATATGGTAGGGTGAAACCAAGCCCAAGTCCCAAACTCTTCTTACTTAGTTCCTGTGTGAAGTCCAGTTAAGATTGTCTACGCACTGGTTCTCCTTATAATGTTGCTCGGAGCAAGATAACCCTGCGAGAGGTGAACACGCGGAGACAGTGAAGTGTATACCCTGTAAATAAAGGAATTCCTGTTATCATCATGCACTTCCTCAAACTGGTAATTATAGATACAAGTGCCAAAAATCTTAATCAGTGCTCCCACATTACCTATGTTCAATTAATTATTTCTCATTTTTAACTTTCTTCCTACACTGACAAAAATTTGTTAAATCCATTCAGCATTTTTAATTTTACTACTTTCTAACTTCATTTTTTTATTTTACCTTTTTAAACTTCCGTCTCGAGTTTTCCGTTACGACCAGACTGCAATTATGTTTGAAAAACTGCAAGACTTTCGTACAATAGTGCTCGTGAAGATCTAGTACGATATAGTATATACTCAACGGCAATAAACTCAGTGGGTAGAAAAGGCGCGAAGCGCTCGGGCGTTAATTTCGAGGCAAAAATTTTCTCTTCCTAGTAAATTATGCGACGAAAGCATTCTCAAGTATTCGAGCAATTTGTAAGACGAACAGCCAATAACGACGTTGCGAACTCGCTTTAGCCATATCAGGAACTGGTTAACTGTCCATTGGTTGCTGTTAGGAATACCAATCGATCAACTTAATTCTTACGTTTCAGGATCTCTTCTCTCTTATTGAACCAGGTCACTCGGTTACCGATCTAACGAGCCGCATATATTAGACCCACACCTGCGAATAAACAAAATATCTTTAGATTTCGGTAACTTTCTCTCTTGATTTCAGGCGATACTGGTGGCTTTGGTCCTCCTTGTGGAAGCCAAGGATGAGACAAAAAACCGTGGGAAAAGGCAGCAGATATCTTTCCACCCTAGAAGAGGTGCGCGACCACCTCCTTATGCTGTTCAGATGGAACCTATTGTGCAATATTCCCAGAGGGATCCACTCTACAACCCTTTGGTAATATCCAAAAGTGACGAGGGCTTTTACGAAGATGTTCCTCAGAGTTACTTTCCTTCGGAACCTGAACCTATCATAGAAATCATTATCAAGGAGTCCAACGAGTCTTTACCTACACCAGCTCCACCTCCGCCAACTCCAAGACCTACTAAGGAACCGATACAAGTCTTCTACGTCAAGTACGAAAAGAAGAAGGGCCATGGTGATAAATCCCAAGTAGTCTACGACGCACCAATTCCAGCTCTTACACCAGTCGAAGAACACGAGAAAATTGAAGAGCCAGCACCCTACCCGGAGGAACCAGTTCCAATCACTCCACCAACAACTGAAGCCCCAACGACCCTAAGAGCTATTATTAGACCTGATAGTGAGCAATATCACGCACCTGGAAATAGTGGACTCAAAGTTACATTTGGAACCGATCAAGTACCTCCAAACAACCAACACAAACGCAGTGATCTCGAACCACCTGTTCATCGCAATATTCCAACTCCGCTTCCTCCTCCAGGTTCATCAAAAAAGCCTCATGGACCCTTTCAACCTCTTCATCCTATTCCCCAACGAGTGACTCCCGCTTTTCCTCAGCAGAGGATTGTCAACTCCTTCCCTCCTCAACAATTGCTACAGCAGAATCAACACTTGATTCCGAGTCAACCAATACCACCGAATCCACTTTCACCGAATCAACAACTCCCACCAAATTTCCCCGCCCAACAATTTCAACCACAAATCAGAAACCCCCAAAGGCCTCAGAGACTCCCGATTACGGTTCAAGGATTGCCTGATCCCCAACAAAGACAACCTTTCAATAGCATTCCACCACATCGAGGCAACTTGAATCAGCAAAGTTTCTCAAATCAACAATTTTCTAATCATGGGAATTTCAACCCAGAGCATCAACAGAATTATAAACAGCAAGAGGAACTGAAACAGAAGTACTATGAGCAGAGAAGACACCAAGAGTTAGTGAAGCAACGAGAACAGCAGAGGCTTGCTGAGCAACAGAGATTGTTGGAACAGCAAAAAATTGCGGAACATCAGAGGCAGGATCAATTGAGACAAGAACAACAGAAGATAGAACAGCAGAGACAAGAACAACAGAGACAAGAACAACAGAGACAAGAACAGCAGAGACAAGAACAGCAGAAGTATCTGGAATATCAGAGATTACAGGATCAGAGGAGGAAGCAAGAACAGGAACAAAAATTGTTGCAGGAGCAGCAATACCATCAGCAAGTAAAGTATCAGCAAGTTCAGCACAATACACAAATCCAAAACAATCCACCGATTGAACAACAGGCTCAAAAAGCATCAGGAGAGATTTTCAAAGCTGTCCCCAAGCTTGAACAGCACTACGCCATCAGGGAAAATCCTCTTCATCCTGGTCCTTTCCCACCCAATCCTCATCAAGTGCCACAATTCCAAGAAAGCCAAAGTCAGTACTTAACTCAAAAACCGAATATTATTGGAGATTCGAGAAATCAGCAGGTGCAGCAGCAACAACAGCAGCAAAACCAATATCATCAACAGCAGCAGCAGCAGCAACTGCATCAGCAACTTCAAAATTATAAACCTCAGCAGCAAAACCAACAGTTTTTCACCCAAAATCTGCAATCTGCGCAACAGCAAAGAGTACAATCCTCCCCGACTCAATCCATCTGGGGAAGGCCCGTTTTCCAAGGAAATTCAAACCAGAAGATCTACGCAACACCTGAAACAAAAACAGAGGAACATTACCCATCATCGACACTAGCACCTACAACCAGCACAACCACGACAACAACTGAATCTTCTACTACTGTCTCTCCAAAGAATGAAGCCAAGATAAAAGAAAACATAGCAAATCTTCCTGAAGAAGTGCCTGACGACATCAGAGAGCAGCTTCTTAGTTCCGGTATTCTTGGCAATGCTGATATCCAGATACTAGATTACGACAAAGTCGGTGACATTCCCATAGAGAATTTACCGCCTGAGGCTCTGGAAAATTTCTACGGCGCAGGTGGTGCTGCAGCTACTTCGGCTAGTGAACCTGTCCCGGCTATTGCTAAAAGACCAAAGACGGCGGAAGAATCGCTTCCAAAGAAGGTGACACCCACTGAGATCGAGCAAGCCACTTTAAGACCAGGTGGTGTGGAAATGAAAGTAGTACGCTTCGATCCCAATACAGCGCAAGGTCAAAACATAGCCGATCAGCACATTCGCGAAGACGCTACTCACCTAAATCCGGTAACCGTGGGAGCGAAGGACGATCCTCAATACAATCGCTACTTGCCCCTCAAAGTGAGCGGAGCGTCCTTTCCAATTCCAGACGTTCCTGAATTGAATGGTAAAAAAATCTCCAGCGTGGTGGTGCTGGCTCCAGTTGATTACAATTTTAAGGATGAGGACGGCGATGATGACTCAAGGAAGGGTAGGAAGATCAGCGATGTTCAAGCTATTAAATTTCTGGCTGGTGAATCTCTAAAACAGTTGATGAGGAAACCGACAACAGAGAATTACAAAAAGTGGCTGGACCAAGAACGACAGACTGAACCCCAGAAGCAGTCGGTTGTTCTACTTGTCACAACGTAAGTTTACAACTGCAGCTTTTAATCATGTAATATTGTAGTTCCATTCCAGTTAAGAAGGTATCATAGTTTGATCAAAATAGTACAATAAATTATTATTAATTTACAGGTCAAAAGACAGCATCCAAGGAGAAAAGGAAATATTTATGTACGATGTAAGTACCCAGACTGTGAGCAGATTATCTGGTGATTTGTCCTCGGCTTTCGTAGATGCTGCAGAAAGTAATTCCGACAGTCCTGATCCTATCGATGACTCCACGATATATTGAAATGAGAAATCATTATAAGACGTTTTATGGATAACTCGATGGTGAAGAAATAATGGTTTTTGTGCCAATATCAAACAAAAGATCGTGACTTATGGAAATCGATTACGATACCGACGAAATTGAAAACCTACGATCTTTATTAATATCGTTTACTTAAGCATCTGATGTAGATACTTCGTTTATGTATTATTATGTATATACGTTTATAGCTTATATTTTTTTTACGCGAAATAAATTGCAAGTTTTTTTTTTATATAATAGTGGCTTTCATCTTACTATCTTCTCTTTCAAATACCATTTTAAAATCTGAGCTTCGTTTATTCTTGTCTTCTACTCCCCCTGCAGCTCAAAACTAAATAATTATGATATGAAAATACATCTTTTCCCGTTGGTTCCAAATTGAAATTACAATTTTTTGTTTTTTCGACCCACCCTATTGCACAGTGTTCAAAGGATAATTTCAAACAGGCGCCAAGAATGAGAGGTCAGTGACTTCAGTCCACTTTTCTTGATCATGCGCTGTGCATTTTTAACCATTTATAACCTTGTACATATCAAAACCGTCGATCTGCCACTGTCAACAAAAAAGTGGTCATTTTTTTACTATTTCATTATATGTAACATGATTATGTCAAAAAGCATAAAGAATTTAAATGACTTCTTCAATTCTTTCTGAAAGAACTAAAAGCAACAGACTGCAGTTCAGGTATTTACACGTCACGAATAATTTTAATATTCAAATTAGTTTTTATCATTCTAAGACAATTACAAATAATTCATAAAAATCAGTTGTCATTATAAATATTTTTAGACTAGAAATTCCTTTTAAAGAAGGAATTTCAACACAGGAAAAGGACCTGAATGTTTTACATCATTTTGTAGGGTCTCCAAGCATTTATAATTTTTTTTAAATTTTACGACTTCCACAGCAACTGATAGAGATTAACTGAAATGGAGAGAAAAGAAAAATTAGAAGAAGAACTTATAGTGTCAGCCTGTCTGGGAGATGTAATTAAACTGGAAAGACTTATAAAGATGGGTGTAAATGTTAATTCACGCCATACAAAGAACGGACGGTAGGTTTTGTCAACGTCAAAATATTCTAAAAAAATATTTAAAGTAGCGCTTAAGAATCCTTATAAATAATCTGAATACTATAAACTAAAAAGTATTCTCATTTCAGAACTGCCTTGATTTTAGCTTGTCAAATGAGTCGTCAGGATGTTGTTACACTACTTCTGCAAAACGGAGCTGATCAGAATATTTGCTCCGACTTTGGAGAATCTCCCAAAAGTGTTTGTACAAATCCGCAAATCCTACAACAACTAATGACTTCATCGACGAAAATGTCCAATGAGACAAAAGCTTACAATGCTTTGCACCAAGTACCTCTTCTTCATTACAATGTAGATCAAAGCCACTCTGATGTAACGAATGCTTCTGAAGGATCCGCAAATTATTCTCCAGACCGTATGTAGTATTTTTTACACCCTCACCCGATTGTAGATACAAAAAAATCTGTATACCTAATTATCTTAAAATTTCAGAGTTATTGTTAAAAGTACGTCTTGCAAACTCGTCAGATCCTGATTTTATTGAAATCGACATACCAAAATCTGCATTAACATACCAAGTGCTGCTTCAGGTTTGTTGCCAAGAACTAGACGTAGATGTATCTCGAGTAATCAAATTGAGAAAGTTACCTAATACGAAAATCAGAAGAGACAAGGACGTCGAAAGGCTCGAAAATCTTCAGGAAATCGAAATAGTCACTGAAGCTTCAATGATTGGAACTCATTCTCAAAATTCAAATGGTGTAGCAATACCTCTAACAGCGACAAATAATTACCTAAGTATATCGAAAAAGGATCAGACAATTTTGTATTAAGGTTGTGAAAAGCAAAGTAATCCCTATAATGATTATTTCAGTTTTGTATAAGAAATAATATTTATTTACACATTCTTCAAAGGTAATGAAAAAAAATTACCTTTAAAAGATCGAAGAAAATAAAGCCGATAATGCTTTATGCAGAATATTCGTTCTGTACATTTACTTTTTTTTGTTCTTAACCTTGCCTTTGACGTCGACTTCATCCTTATCTTCCACGTCGTCCTCATCCTGTACCCCTGATTCGTTTTCCATTTCAAGTGTCACTTCACCCTCAGGAGTTACAGTAACAGTAGCCTTTTCAGACAAAGTTGTAAGTTCACCTTCATGAGTGCGATAAGCTTTCGGCCTCTTTGGTTGAACAATAGGTACACTGATTTTGTTTTTATTCTCTATAAAAAAAAAAAGAGAGATATATTAACATTATATATTATTAAATAAATTAATATTACTTAGAAAAAAGATAAATAAGTTAAAAATAAGTTGAATTACTCATTGAGATGTAGATTGGAATCGCTATACTCGATGACGTTTTAATCCTCAAAGACCGAATGTTCGTCCATCCACCAGGGAAATTTTTCGCGAGACCATCACATGCTGCCTGGATATTGTCGACAATTTCCGATTTTGGCATAGTAGTCGTTCCAACTTGTAGTGTACGTGAATCTCCATTAGAATTCAACTTCATACACGTTTTACTAAGCGCATATTCAATTTCGTGGTTTAAATCTTTGCTGCCCATTTTAATCGAAGTGGGTAGTTTTCGCTTTTTGGTGAAGAGCTTTCCAAGGAGCCGTGCAACGTGTCCGGAAATTCTTCCATCTACTAAAAAGTGATCATAACTGTTTACAAGATTTCTTTTCAACTCATATTGATCGTACTCATTCTTGAGTTGATTTATAGGTATTATGGCCTTGATCCGTGAGCATTTGTGATCTTTGAGCAATTGCTCGAAGTGCTCCACTGTTGGAGTGTGATCCCTCCGACGACCTCTTTTCAAGTCCTTCACGAATAAGGCAACTTCGTCATCCGTAGACACCAAAGTGTGCGGAAGCAACCTTGAACATAAAATTAAAAAATTTATGATGCCAGTTTTAAAATAACCGGACACTTTTTTTGAAGCTTAGGGCTTTCTTCATACAGTATTTTTGAATCATTATTGCTCATGAGGATCAATTGGAGTTGTATATAATATAATCATGTGAAAACCATAACAGTTACAATAAATAACTGCAATAAACTAAAAAAAATAAAACAGAAAATACATACATTCGTAGTTGTCGACTTGGTGTTTTCGGAATTTTCACGCAGTTCACTTGCAAGAAAATGGGTAAATAATCGTCATTGAGAAGGCTATCGGAATTTTTTTCATCTGTCGCTAATTTAAGTAGAGCCGCGACACTCTTTTTAACGTGCTTGAGTGACAAATTTTCTTTAGGAGATTTTTCCGAAAGTTTTTTCTTATCAATGATTTTCTCTTTAAGCTTTTCTAACTTTTTATCTTTCTTCACCTTCTGTGTAATTACTTCAGTCTCTGTAACTTTTTGTTTTTTCGTCTTTTGTGGAACTTGTTCAGTCTCTTTAATTTTCTGTTTTTTCACTTTTCGCGGAATTTCGTCATTATCGGAACTTTTCTTCTTCTTAATCTTTTTAACAAGTTTTTTCTTCTCTAAATTTGTCTCCTCTTTTATAACTTGTGAAATCCCCTGGGACTTTTTGCTTTTCGCCACTTTTTCAAGGGGCTTTGCAACTTTTTTGTATAATTTACTAGAGTCTCCATTTTCAATACTTTTCAATGTTTCCTTGAGAATTTCTTTCTTAGATTTAAATTTATTTACCTTTGTTTGGAGACTCTTTTTCTTAGTAATACCAGGGAGAGATTTTACGGATTCTGTAGGTTTAGAGAGTTTCTTAGATTTAGTTTTATTTTTAAGAGTTTTTCCTTTCTTAAGTACGGAGCTCAATGCAACGCGATTTGCTATCACGTCCATAGCTTTGTTGAGCTGATCCTAAGTTTCAGAAAGACATTTATTACATTAATCGATGATTCCTAAAACAAGAAACGTCAAAACTTAATTTTTTTTTATACAACTGGTAGTTTCTTAATGGTGTTGGGCCTAATTTCCTCATTTTCCTCAACAAATATTATGATTAGATTTATTCTCACTCTGTGAATTTACTTCTTTTAGAAATGCAAATATGTCTGCAGAGCGAAAAAAATGTTATTTTAAATACTATTTTCTCAAAACGAGGAATTAGAAACCTAATCTCAAAAATATTTTTTCCTAAAACCAGACTATTTCCCTCCATCCGCACAGAGGTAAATTGCCTAGTTTTAGAGAAAAATAATTATTATTGCGAGCGTGAAGTTCGAGAAACTAAAAAGATTTAGAGATTTAGAGATTTTCAATGAATCTGTAAATCTTTGAAAAGCTCTCGAAGTTTCTTAAAATTACACCCTGCAAGATTTGGTTTCGATCGTCTCAAGGATGTCAAAGACTATTGAAAACACACACATTAAAACAAATAATTTATGCATTAAATAAGTAATAACAAATATATTGACCAAGATCACGTTCTTAAATTTTTAATAGAATAAACTAAAATTCTTTTCAGAGGACATTACTCAAAATTATTTATATCGAATTTACTGTATTTTTAACACCAAAATTCAGGCGCAAACATTTGTAATTAAATCTACAGACAATTTAACGAATATCTGCAATAAAAACTCTTTTTAGAAAAGACTTTAAACACGTGGGTTATTTTCAGTTTTCACCAGAACCTAACCTATAAATTTCAATGCACATAATTCGGAAATATAGAACGGAAATAAGAAAATATTCACACTTACGTTTTCCTCAGGGTGAAAAATCAAACCGAAATTAACAGAAAGTAGAAGCAATTATCGATTGGATTAGAAAAACTGGATTAATAAACCACAAGCGCGTCTCTCAACAGCCTCAACACTCTCAAATTAAATTAATAAAGCCATTCTGCCATTGACTATTGAGTATTAGTTCCAGTGATGCCAAAAGTGGCATCAGTGGCATCCTGCGTGCGTAACGCACGTTGAATACCTGCTGGAGAAATGATGCCATTGGTCAAAATTTTGCGCGCGATTTAAAATAAATTTAATTTAATTCGATTTTGAATCGCGCCCCAAATCTTGACCAATGGCAACATTTCTCCAGCTTTTAAATGTGTCAATGCTGCCAACTGTCGTGCGCGGTCCAATAATGTGCAAGATCTAGCGGATCTATCGGAATTTTCCATTATGAGCGGTAATTTAGGAACGCACGCCGCCATTTTGAGTCGTTTTTTATGTATGTATTTTGGAACGCGGAACAGCGAGCATGCGCAAAAGTTATGCGCGCGGCTCAGAAAGGAAAGGAAAGGAAGACGCTTTACGATCGCGGTAATCGATTTGTCAGTTCGCGTATTGAAGAGGTTCTTTAGCTATGCAATTTTTCGCGAATCTCGCGAAGATTTGCATGTAAAAGTAATAAATCTGGAGATAGTGATTTGTGCCAGCCTCGTGGTACTCATTAGTTGACAGTTTTGGAAGGTGCCACGAGGGAGGGAGTCCGCCGAACGCAGCAACCGCTCGGTGAAACTCGGCAAGTCAAACTGTTCGTGGGCGAGTTCCTTAGAGTTTAGCTCCACGGATTTTTTCCAACTTCTCAACAGGTGAGTGGTAAATAAACTCTTCTAATATGTAAAACGAGAAACGTTTATTTCTTCTCTTTTTATAAAAATATTTTCTTATTACTGCTCAACGGTCAATCAACAGTACTTGTCAGAAAATGACTTAATGCTAGGGGTGTGTCACGGTATAGTTCAGCGGCAACACGATACACAATCTTTGTTGCGAGATAACACTGCCTGTACGTAATGAAAGTTTTATTCGGAGAAAACTTCTGTTTGCAATGACTTGTCATATCGATTCGAAGGGCGGCAAGGGAGGCTTCTTCCTCTAAAAACAGCCGCCATTTGCACTCTTTGTCGGCATTCGCACACGATTATTCGAAAATGATCGTGTTTCGAAAATTCTTAACATTTCATCATGACTAGCGAAAGTTAAATCAGGGAAGTGTCCGAGATATAACTAATCGTCGATAGAGAGCAGGTTGAGGAATTACTCTTTATTTCAAAAATGTGTCTTTAGTTTAGGCGAGTTGTTATTTTTGGTTGGCTTTCTGATAGATTCAATGAAATTCAAACAAGTGAATCTGGATCTCCCATTTTAGGACCATAATGTTGTCCTCGGAATTCCTTCTAAAATTGATTGAAGATGATATAAATTCTTGCTAACATCTAGCTCACATTTTTTGATGTTTGAACTTAAAAGTAAGTAGAAAATTAATTCTTCGTTAATTTTTGAAAATAGTTCTGTTTTCTCACTTCACACTTCCATAGAATATTAATTAATCATCATCTAATGGGGCGACGTTAATAGTATATACATCCTTGCCTGCGAGATTACATGATTTCACGGCTATTTATAGTAAATAGTGGGACATTTAAATTTTAATTTATTGCCTTTACAAAACTCAAATAACAGTTTCGCGAAAATTGCCGGAAGAAGTCATCAGTTCTCGAAAATGGAATCTTTGACAGCTGACAAGGAAAGGTTCATTTTCATAGTTATGAAATTCTCTAGAATTTTGCAGACTTGATAATTTAATTTTCAGACAAGAAAATTTATATCGGTTCATATTTGAACAATACAAAATTTATTGCAAGAGAAAAAGCGCTAGTTTATTTACTGTGATCATGACTGAAAGTCGTATCAGGGAGCAAAAACCGGCAACTCTGACAGTTCACGTATGATTGGTTTAGGGCAAGATCGGCACACTGGTGGGGGGTAAATAACCCCCCAATCCCCCCCCAATACTCGTGTTCACACTTCACGGGCAGAGTGCAGACACCAGCAGACACTGCAGACAGCTTCAAACTTCAAAGTTTCAAACGGCGTCGTGACATCGACTCATCCGTGTCTATTTTCATTCCCGTTCATCAAAAATCGAAACGAAACTCAATTTGAATCTCGAAATTACGAAACAGATTCGCGTAACTTTGTTAGATTTGTGTGATGATAGTGGCTAAGAAGAATTGAAAGTGTTGCTTGGTTTTTTACCTTTCAATTTAACAGTTTTTGTGTTGTGCCTTGTGAAAGGATTTTTTATTCCTACCATACCAGGGTTACTCTGATTCATTCCAGGAAGCGTTCACTACTCAATGTTTTCTTCCACACCTTTCTTGTACTCCCAAGTAACCGGATTGGTGAGTTTTTTTGGTAGTCTATTTTTGATATTGCAAAAGTTATTATATGTACTCATATTTATGTAGTCGATAAGAAGAACCAATTTGGCAGCTTTATAACTCTTTTATGGGTTGTTGTCGTAACTGTTGGGTTTCCTTTGATGAAAAGATAAATATTGCCAAGAAGGTTCAGTATTTTAAAAAGAAATTTGAATTTTTATAACTTGAGTACCAGAGACGAAAAATCTAAACTTTTTTTGGCAACTGGTTTAGGTTTAAAGCTTGAGTTTTAAAAGTTCCACCACATTGGCGTGTCTTTAGTCGCCATCTCAGCTGTAAATAAAACTGGCATTTGCATTTCTGCGTATTGATTGATAGTCTAGGCTTCAATACTTGTTTTAATATGGAATGCATTGGGATACAGCAGAGAAATATCGGTGCAGATTCCAATGTTTCGTATACAATTATGCCGCTTGTACCACGAGCGATGAGAATGATAATCTCTATGTTTAAACTGTGACATCACCAGGATGCGAGCCAGCGATCCAATCGCTCTCACCACGTCTGGTAGTCCCTTCCAAAACGAAAAAAATTTTGCGTTCTCCAATCTCTCTTGTGCTGAATTTAACAATGTGTAATTTTGTAATCTAGGTTGCATCTGCAAGATTGTGAAACCATTTACTTTAATGGTGTTTGTAATTAATACACTAGCAGATGTTTACCCGGCGTTGCCCGGGATTTTAAGAGATTTCAAGTGACAAGGAATTTCATAGAGATTCAAGATTTAAGATTTTCAAGAGATTAAACAATATTTCAAGTGATTTTAATGAATTTCAAGAGTTTATAATTACAATTCATGAAAAAAATGATCGCCCTTATGTTTTTCTGCACCCACGTTCGTTGACAGATCTTAATAGGCCATCCGAAGACACGAGTTCTCGTCGCTTTGTAACTGAATGAATGAACAGTAATGACATGGGTAACACTGTGAAAATAGTTGGTTGTTATAGTATAAGCCTATTCCATATTAAGCACGTACCTATGAATTTACGTATGCAAGAGTGCCTGTAATAATTGTACTATGTACACAAATGCATTTTTTCTCTTTATGTGAGTTCCTCGCGCAAGATTATGTAACTTAACGAGTAGATAAGTAGAAATTGCTTGTGTGCGTACCTGAATGTGCTTAACGACGTGAGTCTGTCGTAGGTGGTTCTTATCCCTACCTTTCGAAATTTAGAATTTAATCAAGCCTCTTGTTAGAGAGGCTTCGCTTCATTATACTGACAATCGCTAATTACTCTACGCATGTCTATCTGCTTTCAGGTGACTCAGTTTCTTCCTTAATTGACTTCAAGGAATTAATTACGAATCTACCTTTTTGAGAACTACTGTATAGTTTGAAGTTTGGATTCATAATTTTTTAGATTCTTTACTGGAGATTAGAATTGTGGATCAGTATTCTGTGATCCCTGATCCATGAATCCCCACGTCACTCTCGAGGCTAAAGAACCTTTTGCGGATACGCCTTTGTAGAATTGCATAAACCACAGCTCTTACTTAGCGGTTACTTGCGTAGAAGGGACGATACATGAATACATACGATTTGTTTGTTGTTTTTACTCGGTGCATTCACCTTATACTTATGTCAGTCAGACTAGGTACCGATACTTTCTCGATTTAAGATTATCTTTTTCTTTGCTCTATTTCCATTCTCAAGCTTTAAAAATGAAAAATAATTAATTAAAGTAATTTCTTGCATAGGAGTGTAACGGGACCAAAGTAATAATATTAACAATCACATAATTACTATTACATATAATTATTTATTATATTCTATAGGAATGTATGTTCAGTAGAGTTTTATCAGTTATAGACCTGAATGGTATCGTAATCATTTATTCTATAATAGGTCAGACTATCGTGAACATAAAATTTAAAGCAATCTTTCTGTTCTGCTTTTTTTTTTTTTTGTATGTACGTAAACTTGCAATTAAAATGTTGATAATTTTTGTTTTGAAAAAGGTGTATGGATTGGATGAGCACTACGCACAAAAGAGTCTCGGTTAATAGTCATGTGAGGCATCCGGTGAAGAGCTCGAGTTTGAATTTAATTGTCACATGACGTCAGCGTGATGACGCGAACTGAATGAATTACAATAAATTCTTTTGGACCTGTGCAACTTCTGTATCAGTTCAATACCGTGACATTTTATTCGGAATTAATTTAATCAGGCTTTATCGTCAACACTTATCTAGTAATTATTCACTAAAAGGTCATTCTTTAAATTAGTCATAGAAAAACTTATCTTTTTTAAGTACTCAAAGTACTTTTTATAAGTACCCTACTCGAGAGTTAACGCACGTGATAACTATAAATAACGTACTCGATTGATGGAACGCGCCTGACCCACATTTTTCCCTTCTACATATACTCTATATCTAGCGAGCTTTTAAAAAAATTCTACACAGAGAAAAGTTGACTTTAAATATTTATAATGAACGAAATCTTCGCTGGCTTTATGACGAGAAATACAGTCTTTTAAAGATCTCGTATCATGAACAATATTAGAACGAGAGGCGAGCGAAATGAATACCCCAAGCATGCTTGAAAGTTATTCGCTGAAGTAAGCATTTTATCATTGCACTTTAGCTTATCTTCCCTTGCAAACAGTTAATTGAATTTATTCGGTGGACCAAACTCGCGAAGTGGCAGTGAGCCGTTTGAATTATTTTCGTCAAATACAACCTTGGTTTCTGGACCTGCGCCAACTGTGATAATCGTGTGTAAATGGTTTCTCTATATTTCAGTCTAAACCCCGAAGATTTCAAAAATACGAATTGTGAACGGAGAAATTAACAATGCTCAAATTCTATAAAATAATACGCAATTGGTTCAATACATTATTTTTTATTTATCGACATTCTAATTTCAATAAGTACTTTAATTTAATCAAAAATTTAAACCTAATAGCATTTTTTATCATTCATAGTTGATTAATTTTCACTTTCGAAATCTGAAGAGATCCATTCATCACTTGGTGCAACTAATCGTTTTATTTTGACCCGCAAAACTCATTTAATTAACGTTATCGGTTCTATCATGACTCATTTCATCGACTCATAGTTAGTAGAGCAGTCATTTTAATGCTTTTAATGAATGGAAATGGAAGTCGATGCCAAGGGTGAACGGCCCAGACTTTAATAAATAGATGACCTTTTCTAGGATGGTGTGGAAATAGAATTTCAGTGTTTAATAGTGCAGAATAGTGCTTATCGATCCAGCCATAATGCCCCCAGTTTAAGAAAGGCCAATGACTACCGATAAAGGAAAAAGTGTTTTTTTAATTTCTCCAGGGTACGATACTTTTTTGAGTTCAGCGATCTTCTACCCTCATTTACATTCTCGTTATTTTATTCGGCTTGCTAAATCTTACCGTCATTAATGCCCTGTACTTAGGAATCCATTAAGTTGAAGACAATTCTCGCTTTCATCTGAGATTATAAAGCTTTACTGACGTCTTAATGTGATATTTACTTTGAAAACATATTATTTCCTCGGAAATCCCCTAAAGGTTCTGGATTTCACTCTAAAAAAATAAAAGAAAAAGAGAAACTGTTATTAGATTAAACTCTTGAAGTAACTATCAATTATTAGCCTTTTAACGCACTTAATTAATTCTAGATTACTGTAATTACCTTTTAATATAACCATTGCAACAAGTTTATTAAAATGTATAATTCAACCCTCGATTCAACCTCTTTAAATTTGAGTAAATGTCTTGATTTAATTGTAATAAATTCAGTGAATTTATAATAAAGTCACTGACCGGTTATTCGTACATTTTTTGGAAAATATCTACAGATTTCAAAGTTTGATTTTATTGGTAATTTTAATATATGCAATATTGGTTTCTAAGTTCTGTTAGCATTCATTCATAGTGAATTTAAATGGGACAGAAAGATGTGCTTGTATACAAGACGTAACTTTGTAGAAATATGTTGATTGTAACTCAAGTTTTACACAACTTCTCGGGTGTAAAAACAGTGCTTAGTACGTGGCAGCCGATATCTTCTATAACCTCATATTGCAAATAACCACAGAACATCACGGTGTTACTCGATAATAATAATGCAATTAACGGCTCGGTTTATGAGGCTATTGAAATGCAATCTCCGATCCATAGCGAATCATAACTAATATCTGACAATGAAATGTGATTTCATATCATGTCATTATCTCTGTTTATTCGACAACACAAACTAAAAAGCTTTCTGGTGGCAAGGTCATTTACATAAGCATGTAAAAAGGAATAAAATTCTAATATTTGTACCAAAAGAAAGAAAAAAATTGTATAGTTGAGTTCAAAACTTTAAAAGAGGGCGTTACTAGTTTTATATGGCATTCAAAAAGTATTTCACAATACAATGGGGCGTTATTTAGAGTCATAAACTTGGTCATTGCAGTAATCACAATATAACACTAACCCGAAGGAACTATTGTTCTTTGCTCTCACTTATTCATCGGATCGGAAGATCTTCTCAGGCTCTTTTCACACTGATCATTATGAAATAATACATATATATATAGCTGTGCTTATATAGAAAGCGCTTCTTTTGTGTTGGTTTGTTAACGGGACTTTAAGAGTTCTGAAGAAGTTATGCGATATACTGGAGAGGAATCATTTAATTTTATTCTCTCGTTTCACTGTGAAATAAAAATTAGTTTCCAATCGCCAATCATATTGACTTACAAAATTACATTACTCAGTATTGTTATACACAAAAAAGTTCATGGGATTAGGGGGCAAACTTAATTTTTAGCTTATGACTCAGTAGATATCATTCGAACAATATACATTACACTAATACAGAATTTCATCAGAACATATAATTTTTAACAAGTTAAGTATCTTGCGTGTGAATATGACCGTGAACATTTTTCAGAGATCATTCTTGAGATTGAACATGACATTTGCTTTTAGACTAGCTCATGAGTAAGGCGTGTTCGTATTAAGGTTCCACGGGGTAGTTGAACGGCACGTGTTTATGAGGGTCACTGTTCGACCAATGTGCGTCGGGGGCAAAATCGATAAAACATACTTACTAGAGGAACACAAGTCTGGGTGTACCTAGCCACAAAACTTTATAAACTGGGGGACTTGACATTTTTCGTCACGCACCTTTTCTTTATTAGACAATGCAGGTGTAGTTTATATTGATTTTAGTGTGAGAATCAAATTCACATTTTCTATTGTTCATCCTTATTAGCTTTTTGCTTTGAAAATTCACGATAAAAACTGCTATGGTTGTGATAACTACAGAAATATAGTAAAATATGGTCCAACTACAATTTGTGGTTGCTACAACCACGATTGTAGTTGTCACAACCACAACTATTATGAGACAACAACCGCAACTATGTGACAACTATTATTAAATACTTGCCACAACTATGCCATAAAAGTTGTCATGACTACATGTGGTTCTATCAATAAAAATCGTGGTTTTTACAACAACAAATTAGTAGTTGTAACATATTTTACTACTTTTGTGGTTGTCATAACCTTAGAGTTTTTTCTATTAATGTCGAATATATTTAGATATTAGGAGCAATAATATTTGTTGAAAAAATTTGCGGTTTCTCATCAGAAACCTACCTCTGAATGACCTTTATCATTCCATGTTATTCCCTCTCTCTTTATCTCGATTAATTTTTTTTCTTGCAGTCGGGAACTCCAACGCGATTGAATCGATGAAGCGTGAGTTACAATATCTATGAATTCAAAAACCTCAAGGGGAAAAGAATAAACGTTCGTCGAGGCAGGTAGTGAGATTCCATTCCGGAATGCGCTAAAACGTAGCCTGTCACGTTGAGAAACCAGTACTGCATGGACTTGATCGATACAATTGATAGACAAATGGACATTGTTCGTCGTAGAAAATTATTGGCAGCTTCCAAATAAGCTAATGGACGATTGTCACGAGCATTCGTGTTGCCTATTACCTGTCTGGTCGTTTGTCCCTGAGGCTGATATCAAGTTGTGGACAACCTGATAGATTAAACTGTTCAGCTTATTCAGAAGGAGAACACGACAAATTACTGCTTCCAAATTTGTGGAACACTCTATGTAGCGTTTTATACGTTCAGCTTGCGACAAGTTCATTAGTTCCAGGAAGTTTTTAGTTTAAATAGCAATATATTTACAGATGGTGGCATAAGAAGAGCATGAAAATCAATCTCAGAGTAAATTATACCCGCACGAAGTCACTCATATAGGGACGTAATCGTGATTACCCTTATCCGTGGAATCTTTCGCAGCTGTTGCAAAGAGGCTGAGCAACCAAGGTTTTTTTGTCTTGGAGGAGGATCAAGTTTTACAGATGTTAAACGCCCTCTCTTAGCAAGTGCATCAGGGGCATCAACAACCCGAAATATTATTCCTTTCTTTGAAAAACATCCATTTGCAAAATAAAACAAAAATTAAACCCAGTACATAATGAAAGCAAACTGGAGTTTAGAAAGTAATATAATTTTAGAAAATATATTTTAAATGTATACAGAAAGACGTATATATTAAATAAAATTTTAATTTGGAAATAGCTGGGAAACTCGACTTAGCCAGCTCTTCGGCCCACTGTGTAAAAATATGTAAAAATAAGGGAACCCTTTTTTTGTATATTTGTAGTTGCGTGTCGCTAATCCCTTGCACTTTTGGTTAACGGAAACAATGAATAAGTTATCTGCAATTAGGCACGCCTCGATTTCCGCTGCATACATAAAATTTTCAGTTCCCACTGCGTGAATCGGCCAAGGGTCTGCGTGAGTCTTAGGTAATTATTTCCCGAGAGTCGGACTGCGTTCAATTATATTTACCTCCCACACGATTCGACGAAAAACAAGAATATGAAAGACTATCGAGCTGTCATCCTCTCCTCTGAATAAATTTTATCTCTATAATTTATCCGTTTACGGCTTCAGAGTCTTAATTATTAGAAACTTAATTGCCGTTTACCAAAGTATTATAATTATCTTATTTCCGCTTTTTATAAAGTTTTATTAATTTGAGTTCATTTTGTAATATATTAACTTTTTTTTCTGTTTCAGGGTGCTGAAAATTAGCAGCCAAAGTCACAAAAGGTGAGCCAATCCAGAAAAAAGAAACACCTTTTTGTTCTTTTTTTAATTTTTAAAATATTTTTTTCTTTTTTATATAAACTTTTATTCTAAAATTTCAAGTCGACACAATTGAGGTTTCAAGTAGCATGTAGAGGCCTAGTTATGCACCCAGCAGACGGGACTGTTCCCTTTTTTTGTTTTGGTGCATTTCGAACCGCAGCTCAAAATAAACCTACGAAGATGTGCACGAAGTTGAACACGAAGTTCCAACCAGCATTTTCTAAGGTTAATGAACTGTAGTAGTTGAAGAATTTCTCCGTTATCCTCAAAATACTTTTTCCATTTTCATGAAAAATGTGAAGTTTATTGACTAAGGTTTAAAGTTATTTGAAATAACTTATCTTAAAAGAGAAATTCAAATATTAATGAAACATGATATTTTCTTCATGTTTGCCAAATGCCTTTCCCTTTTCTGAACTAGTTTTCGAACCCCTTTTAGTGTGTAAACATTTCAGTAGGGTTGATCTTTCATTTCTATCAAAGCGAGGAAAGATGAGTTTACTTTTGTGGAAAGTAGGCTAGGTCACTCGGTCACTCTCTTTAGATTTTATCCCTCGTACTTACCAGGCTGTAATCTTCATAAAAATTTTTTTACATACTTTAAAATGAATTAACATTTTTCGAGCAAGTATTTTGAAATTTCTAATTATAAAAATGTTTTTGATGAACTTTGTGTATTGTTCTTTATTTAAAAAAGCGCGACCTTGATATAAAAGCATTCTCGCACACTTCAGTTTATGCTCGAGTAAGTCTGATGATTCTCCCTAAATAGAGTCATTGATTGCTACAAAAGTAGAATTACACTTGCCGGAAGTTACGTTTAGCACACTTCAGTTTACTCGATCAAGGCGAACGCCTGATTTACATCATAATGTACTGCTGACCTAAAATCAAAAAAGACGAGGACTGCCATGTTTCAGCTGAATATATTTATTTGTATTTTTTTGTTTACATATCGTACTCTGAAATTAACTTTGAAGTAGAGGAGGATATCACACAAAGATAAAAGTACAATATTCTTGGGGTTGAAAGTCTATACCTGCAGGTCGTGACAAGAAGTTAGACTGGTTCGTCTACCACTGTGATATGTGACTGACTACCTGTTGCAAGTTTTTTTGTCCATAATGACCAACTTGTGGTACACCCTTGTCACATTGAGTTTCAAGCTCTTCTTCGTTAGCTGCATCTTTAAGAAAAGAGCTTTTTTCCCCCTACGAGCTGCTGAAAATCTTAAGAAATAGAGATATTAGAGATACTTTACCATATTCTTTCAAGATAAGACAAAATCGAGTACAAATATCATGAGATCAAAAATATAACTATCAATAGCTTGCGTCAGACTTGAGTTAAAACTGTCCATAGCTATTTTTCTAAAATTATATCAATAATAATATATGTAATTAAATTATATATAGGGAAACATTATACTAGTGTTATATCCAGAAAATTTTCATAAATTTCAATGTAACACCTACATAAGTATAGGCATTAGGCAACCTTGATTAGAATTTGGTAGAAAAGGGTTAAGTAATCATATATTTAGATGCAATCATAAAAAGCTCTCGTCTAATGATACTGAACATTGTAATAATAACTACAGTCGATAAGAAGTGCATATTAATATGCACATTGCACATGTATGTGAAATTAGAGTTGACAAAGTTTTAGAAAGTCTCTTCCAATTAGTAAATCGAGTCCCCCTCGTATTTTTCATCCTCAAGGACTAGGTACACATTAAGTTCGTTCTCCTCGCAGGCGTCGCGACGCCGCTGTTCGATCAATACCATAACGCTCCCCTGTGACGCCATGGCAGGATTTACCCTGGCTGGGTTATCATCGGCTGACCATTCAGGATTTATGTTGCTTAGTGAATTTTACCAACGTTCATCAAAGTCAAGCTGATCGTATCCGGAAGCTGCGTATTCAGGTTAAGTGTGCACTTCCGTAACGTGCGCATAGCTGTCGTCATCAAATTAATTGACAGCGATCTGAACTCGCTTAACGAATTCAAATTGCCCAGGTGTGTTAGCTGACAATTCGTAAACATTCTAGACTTTAGAATATAAACAATCATTTTTTAAACGAGATTGTTGTCTGTGAGCAACTTCAATGTTGTGAGAAGTTTTTTTATAACGTTTGTGATTTCGCACTTATACCTCAAAAATTAATTAACTAATACTAAATCGGTCCCTTTATTGGAAGTGTCAATATTAATTAAAGATTTCTTTACGGAAGCGATTCTAAAAAAAAAAAAAAAACTTTAAATAAGTTTGAATGACTTTTTTAAAATTAATATTTTCGAGCTTCTGAATGACAATGGTACTTGAAATATTTTAACATCCAGACGACCATAAATTATTTTAACTTACTTAGATGCTGGTCACGCGAAATGACAGCATGCATTGCGAGACGAGTCGTCGTCGACAAATGACGAATCGCCTCCTGAGTTGAATATCTAGCAGCCGGTTACAACTTCCGAGTACTGTAATACGCGCACTGAAGTCATGAGCGGGTCAGTTGTCTGGAGTACCGTTAATGTCTGCTATCGGGTTTTTTTAACTCTTAATAATAACGTCCTGTTACTGACATTATAAGCCAGCAAAAGTCACTCGTGTACGCGAATACGATGATATTGGGAGTTTATTTACGTCAGCTTTAATCTAAGCCTTGAGATGTAACAGTTTATAACTCATTTATGGATTGCTACAGTATTATAAAAATAAATACAGAGTGGTAACGTAACAAACACGAAGATATAGTAGGATACTAGAGATGGAAAGCCCTGTGAAAAAATTGACTTTCGACTTTACAATCGACTTCCATATTTTCGATTTCCAAAGGAAGGAAAGGTTAGTTGTTTGTAATGAATAAGGATTTTTTTTTCATCTGCTTTTTAAGTACAAAGTGACAACATATCAGGGAAATATCAAGGAAAAAAAATTGTTAAGGAAATCAGGGAAATCAAGGAAATGTCAGGGAAATGTAATTATATAGGTGTCTGAAAGTGAAAGAAGTCAGGGGGAAGTGTCAGAGAAATTGAAGATTTATATCTTGTGCTAACCTTAACTTCGTTAAGGTTCAAGGAACATGATTCAGATTAAGTAATCTTTAAAATTGGCAGGCGGAGGATGAGATCTGGTATACTATTTTTTCTACGCTTGGCGAAACATCTTTGTAAATTGACAGCTTATATCATTAGTTTACGTAAGTATGTAGTACAACCGATGACGAGGTTAACAAGGAAAGCCTACCAAGTGAAGGTATTGCGTTCTTCCGCTGTTCCGCATCGCGAGCTGACCGTGACTTTGTAATAATCGCCAGGTAACTGTCACTTTGGTTCGTTGAGTTCAAGATCGAGGTACACCTTATCCTCTCACGGTCGCTTAATGCTTCAGATGCACTTAGAAGAAATAATGGCAGCTTTGCATAGTCCCCTTGTCTACTTGCAACTGATGTTTATTCTTGTCTCAGAGTCCCAATTATACCAGGGGTACTAAATTTACACAGTGAGAAACTTGCTTCATTGAATAATACTGTAGGACTCTCGAAATATCCACATATCGCATCAACTAATAGTGAAAGTGACTTCGGTTATTTCGGGGGAGAGAATTTAATTCCCATTATTATCTGGAACACATCCTTTCCCTAGAATAAAATAAGTTCAGATAAGCGAACCGTAGAAAATAGAACGAGGTATTATAAAAATTCTTTCGCATCATTAAACAACAGAATCAGTTCACTCGGTGTTCCACTTTTTCTTACAAAATTCCTTCTTATTTAATATACATTGTATTGTAAAAAGTGAGTGCTGAAACAATCCTTAAATTTATTTTATCAGTATCTGAGAAAATTGCCAACAATTTGTATTTTCCAGACAGCAAAAACCCTTTGTTAGACAAGGCTTGATTCATCGTTGAGCGGATTTTAATTGCCTCCAATAGTTTTGTAAAAACTTGCCCTCAAAACCGTCGAGACGTACTCGTTCTCCCGTTATCGATTCGAATGAATAGCAACAGGCAAACGTTCGGCTTCTGCGGTGCTTTTCACCACATTTCTAACTAAGAAACTTATCGTCCGTTATCTCGTTAATAAACCGTCAATCGGAGAATTGATTCTCTGTGAATCGGACATGTATGTATGATGAGAAAATATTTTTGCGAACTAAGTCGTTAAATGCACTACATATATTGTTTAACAAAACATTAATTTTTTGTCCAAATAGTTCCATTTTTCCAATTAAAAGGACACCTCACCTTTCATTAAAAATTGTTCTAAATTTAAACAATTGTTTTCTATCTATTTGTTAAAATTTAATCCTGAATTCATAATCAAGAGCTGGCCTCATTTTCAATGCAACGATCATTGATAAAAAATATTGACATTCTATCATAAAAGCCTGATAAGAATTCTCAAACATGGGTTCGTCTTGCAGAATTAATAACATATTTCATTCAATTGTGTCTTCTTGATTTCAGAATAGTAGATGAAATTTCTAAAAAAAAAAATAAGAATATATTATTCTGTAGTCTATTTTACATTTATAAAATACTAAGTCCTTTTTTCTTTTGTTCCAGGTATGTATCTGAAAATCTCAAAACCTTAAAACAACTGGAAGAGTATACAGAGTGAGTTTTGAAGAGTAAAACTGTAAAAAACATTTTTTGAAGATTCAAAGCTGGATACTTAGATTTTAGGCTTTAATTATTCTTGTAGTCTCTTTGAACTGAAGCCTTGCACGTGTCAAGTCGTAGGCGCAGAGAATTAGATCACTTGTTCTTAAGTACTCCCATTTATTAACGGAGTCTTCTTTGCATTCTTCGCATTCTTCTTACTGTAAACATATGCTAGTCAACATATACAGGGTGTCCCACCACCTATACAACTACCGGTAATATGTAAAATTTTTTCCGGAACTGAAATGTGCCGCCAACACACACACTATCTTAACACTTAGCACACAAACAAGTAGTTGTTAAATCTCACTCATGATTGATTCATTATACCCAACTTTGAAGCTTTACTGTGCCCAAACTAAGGCCTGGATAAAATTTTGCCATAGGAATTTTTGTTTTGTTTTTTTTTTTTTTTTGTACTTTGTCATATATTACCGGTAGTTGTATAGATGATGGGACACCCTGTATTTTTTTTATCCTTTTGAAGAAAAGTATTATGTATTTTCTTTTTAATCTTCAGTGATGAAATTAAACTTGCAAGATTTGCGAATGAAGTCATTAATCTTGTGGAAACTAACACAACTCTCAAGTTTCGAAAGCACAGTTGGCACACGCTTCACCTTCTCGAGTGACCTGAAATGAGTCACTTGGCGTACGATGGCCTATTATAATCTGCAACTTTAAACGCCAATTCATAAAGTCGTACAATCGATTCTGCGGGAAGAGATCGAATTGAACTCGTGCAGACGTTTCGAAATGATCGTTGTGGAAAAAAAATTAATGATCGCATTGGTACCATTCGAGGCAAATAAGCGGTAGTAAGAAGCTACGATGGCTCTTAGGCAAACCCGCTGAAGAAACCCGGTTCTTCGAGTGAACGCGAAAACTGTGGGCGTAGACAGTATGGATGTCCTGTACATTGTACAACTTACTCCTCCTTCTTGAATCTTTGTGCTGACTCATCTCTCTTCGGCCAGAAGTGTTGATTAATCGGGGTCTAAAACTATCTCTCCAATAAATAGACATTATTTACTTTACATTGACCCAAAGAAATTTTATATGAGAGGAAAGTCAATTTTCCTTATCAAAGAAAACACATATTTTACTAAATCGTCCTAGATAAATCTCGAACGGATCGGAAATCCCGACTTTTGTGTGATTTCAGTTGTATTCGTATTTAGCTCTTTTTTTCCGAACCATGGCTCATGCTAAAAAATTTACACTAATTGGCAATCGCCTATTATACGCACTTATATTACAAATAGCTGTTGTAGGTTAGAGGCAAAATTCATTGAGGATGTGAGATTAAATCAAAGCTTTGCATGCAAAAGCAGAAGTTCTCTCTGTTCTATCAAACTAGGCTGAACTGGATCGAACGACTTTCGCTTCATGGTGACTAAGGTGTATGTGGATAATAATTATCATCAAGTGCTCTCGACGAGACGAGCTTTATCTTTTTTTGCCACATTTGAAGCGCGATTTTCATGAGTCTTCTTTGAATAGGCGCACACCCTGCTCAACTTTGAGTCTTCGACGCAGTCTTTTTTTTCTCTTCCATCGTCTCGCTTCGTCTCGTCTCTGTAAAAATAACAGCCACCTGCCTACGTAGAAAGATGGATGTGGGCGAAAATCGGAAAACTAAAGTATACTTTGCGACCGACTACAATGGTATATAAATGGTTCAGTGCACTCAAAGTGATGCGCAAGCTCTCATCTGGAAAAATGAAATCAATAAGGGTCGAAACTATGTGATGGATATTCTTACACTTGAATCGCAAGTAATGTCAGTAGCCGATATTGCAGATTTAACAAAGCAGATCAAAATGTTTACAAGGATTATTTCCGTTTATTTAAAAAATGAATACCGGTACACGGCGAAAAATATCTAATTACTGTAATATTTGGCAAGTAAAATAAGTAAATTGAATTCTGAGCTTAGAACATGAATCCAACACCCTTCAAAAGAATAGAAAACTTGAGTCATGTAGTCAGTTACACACCTACAGTAGTGGGTGGTTGACACCAAATCCAAAGATGCAAGCATCTCGACTTGCTAATCACGTAAACTGTTGCGTTAACTTTTTTCTTGGGGTCGGTAACCCATTGTGAAATCTGTGTAGTAACTCAACTTTTGTAACCTAACAGCTTATTTAAGTAATCCGGGAAAAAGTCAAGTTGGTCCACAGATTCAACTCCCCTGGTGAATGTCTCAGATTCATTCGGATTGGTTCGAAAACAGATTTCAGAATGACTCGGAATAGTTTGGATTCATCCGTAATGAATTTCAATCCGAAATTTTCGCCAGGGTCGTATAAACTTACCTGCTAAGGCGGAAGTAGCGGACATATAAACGAACTTCCTTCCATTAGACGGAAGACACGCTTCGTGGAACTGGTGGAACCCTTTGACAAAGAGAACGCTCTCAAAACAGCAGTTACTTTGCATTCTATTTGCATGACTTTCCATTTTTTTTTTAACAAACAAAACAGATGATTGCAACGTTTTTTTATTTATTTTTTTATTATTTTATATATTTATTTTTTTTTAGTAGGAAAGCTTAAGGCCGTGTATTACTTATCCGATCCCTACCTTTCCAACATTTTCTTCTCTGCAACGTTACTTCTAAATTTATTGAGATATCAAATTGAAAATTTCTAAAATTAAAGGAAATATACTAAGGTACGTTTATGTATTCCAAAAACAAACAAACAAATTTTTATGTAAATATTTAGAACGAGATAAACATACCTCAGTGTATTTACTTTAATTTTAGACATTTTCAACTAGATGTGTCAGTAAAAGTAGAAATAGTATTCCAGAGAAAAAAGTGCTGGTAAGGTAGTACGTAATAATGTATAATACTATTTCTGCACTGAAAGTGTTAAATGATCTTAGTTCCCTCTGTAATCAAAACTGTTCTAAACAATAGTCAGCAAATTTGTTTAATCAGAGAAGAGTTTTGCGTGATAATCGAATTTACTTTCTTGTAAATCTTTCTGGGAATAAAATTTGCCAAGAGTACGGGTTTCTTACAGCCTTTTTCGTACAAATTAAGAGAACAAATTTTTAAATTCATTTGTTCTTATCAGAAAAACTGGTAGAGGAAGATTTAATTAACTCTTGTGTTTTATATTTAAAAAATCTGCACGTCATGTGTCTCTTGTGATATCCAATTGTCGACAGTGTCTGAAAATGAAAGAATGAAAGACTCTTCACTTTGTATGGTCGGAGATTTCCGGTAATACGAGCTCTCTCTCAGACTATAAGTACGTGAACACAAGAGCGACAGTATGAGCTATTACGATCCATTGTTAGACAATGCACTGGCTGACTGCAAGTTCCCTTAAAAGGAGTTCTGTTTTAGCAATATTTAATCCTTGCTCATCTGATATTCAACAAATTGCTTCCCTTCTCACATAATAAATAATTCTACTTTCCTCTAACTTAACAATAATTATTCATCCATCATCATGGAATATTGTACCTTTTTTGTATATTTGAAGAAATCTCCATGTAAGGTATAATATTGCTAGTTATTTTGAGAATTCTTACAAATCACTGCTCTCTAATATTTAGTTGGTTTTGCAATCTCAACCCAAACTTGCGAATACGTGTGAAGTAATTTCAATTTCTCTGATTCATTGAGGTGCAGCGCGAGCAGGGACATCATGAATAAACCACAAGTGCTTTCGCGCTTTGCGTGCCAGGTAGTTCTAGAATCCATCAGGCTGATATTAATTGACCGTAAGATCCCATCTCACATAATTGAAGTAATTAGCTGAAAATTATTTTTATATTCTCATCAGAGAAGGGATTATTTATATAACAAATAGGAAAGGCGGAGACTTAATGGTTTGCTAAATGCAAATTGTGATTATTAACGTTTACTCTAGGGAGAAATGATAATGAGATTTATGTTAGTGTTATTGTTAGAGAACTATGTATGCTCGGATTTATGTTAGAGTCATGCTAAATGCGTATGTAGTAAATGTGCAGAATTAAATAGACTTGGAAAAATCTATTAATCGTTTTCTTTGCACAAAGTTTTCCATGAAGAACTGTTGCGTTTCTTGTTGTTACTGCGCGTCTTATCGTGAGAGTTTTAATCGTCGGCTCGCAATACGTTGAGATTGCTTTACACTTGGAGAAGACTGATTCTTATCTGGAATAAAAATAGATGCAGGTGATGCATATCAGGGAAATAAAGAAATTCGAGACGTTGTTTTCTAATGTTTGTCTCGCAATGAAACTCAGCATTGCGAATCCGAAGAAGTGCGTGCTCTGCATGATTCTATATGGTAGAGTGGAGGATCATGTAACGGAGAACAAAGAACGAGGAATAGGAAAATGAGAATTGTCAAGGAAAGAGGGTTGGTAACGATGACGTCGAGTGGTTGAGCCGCATTACGTGGGTTCGTTAACCCCACAATTTTGTTGTTTTTCTTCACTTTTTGCGTTTCACTTTCACGAGCAAGAGCAAGAGGGTCCTACTTTTGTATAGAGAAATTATATTTGTTTTCAACAATAAACACATAATAAAGTCTCGATTTTGTCTTCAATTCAAACTTGATGTAATTGTACATGACAATATGAAGGCATTCTAGATTTTAGGATGAAGTTTTCAGATATAAAACCTTATCATTTAGACATACTGATTGTCATGATGTAATTTATCAGAACAATTGGAGGTCATCTACAAAATCAGAGAGTTAATTGACTTTAGTAATACTTGCACTTTAACTTCTCACTTGTCAATTTTGGTTAAATTTTAGATGTTAATTTAAAGCGTTAGTAATATTTTTAAACAATACTAGCACGAATGTTTTGATATGAAAATGAGTGTTTCCCTAATCGACTAGAGAAAAATATGTAACTTGCATTCCTCGATGACATCTCAATCGTGATTCATAGAACAAGTTAAATATAGCAGGCGGGGAGAAAGCCGATTAGTGTTCCGACGGGACCAAGATACATACTTCTTTCTTACAAGCAGACCGTGTTCACAAATAACTCGCCTTCCACGAAGCAAGTTTAGAATGTATTCGTAATTTGAACAAGAATGAGGGAAAATAATCTAAAAGAAATTTTGACCTTGAAGCTAAATTAAGATTGGCACTTTTGAGATTTCGTTGAGGGTCGAAAATTGTTAGGGTGCAAAAGACAAAAAGATATATAAAGCTTATAGATCGTTCTAATTCTATTCGCATTTCTAATAGCCTTTTAAATAGCACAGAAAAGAAAATAGAGTTTAAACAAAAGTTATTTCAGTTCATTTGTTCACTGTAAACTCTAAATTCGCTGTCAAACAAAACTTCTAGTGATTCAAAATGAACTGTTGTCATTATGGCAAATAACAAACCAATTGAAATGTCATCTTGACAGTTATAGATCAATTTTCGTTAATGTGACCTTGTTCAGAATCGTCATTCAATTTTCATGCAGAACATTATTTACCACACCCAGTTCTGGTTAAAAATAAAAATGTATTTTTTACTGCGTACTGTTTTATTTTAGTACTTAAACATTTAAATGCATTAGAGAGGGGAGTTTACAAACGGAAATATTATATTTATAGCAGTTGAGGGACATTTCTGGTGGAAGAGTATTGTCTCCCCAGAAAGTGCGACTGTCTGTGTTAGAATTACAGCTGGAGGGTGGCACGCCCTCATATTCGTCCCCTTTATATTGAAATTAATATACGCTACCGATATGTGGGTGTCACGAACCCTAGCAATCTCTTTATCCCTATCCATAAAATTCACAATTTATCCATGTAATCCATCTATTGCTTTCGTCACATCAAATCGTCTATTTAGATTTGCACCTTTATTTCTCACAATTATATACCTAATTATAAATTATATTATATTTTAACGATCAGAATTAGAATAATAAAATAATAGATTGGAGATCAAGAATATGATAGTTTAATAAAATCTAAAAGATCTAAACGATTCTTTTCTATTTAACAACATTCATTAAGATACACGCGATGCTGACAATTAAATTTTAAAAGTCATTCGTTTGCGTGTTTTATAATCACACGAACATCGTTTGCATGTGCTACAGTGTCACTTCCGATGCCTCTTCCTATCAGTTTGTACAGATGTAAACTGCCATACATGACATTTGGTTTTTAATGTGTGTATCATCAGATGCATATGTACACTTTTTTTTAACTCTAAGCTTTAGGCGTGGCTCTATTCAAGAGTTTATTATTAGCTGACGTTCAGACGGATAATAATTCCTCATGCATTACAGCGAGAAATGTAAACGAGCCTAACTATCACCGTATCAAATTGATGAGTGCAAATCGAGATGTAACACTAGTTGTTGTGTTGATGTTTCGTAAACACTGGCTTGAAATTAAATTAGCTACATTAAGACAATACACCAGGAAAATTCACAATTTTTTAATTCCTTCTTAAGAGCATGTGATAATTTTTGATAAATTTAACGAAATTTAAATATCTTGAAGTCTCTTTAAATTCTTTGAAATTTCTTCAAATAACTTTACTTAATTAATTTAAATCTCCTGTTGTTGTGAGTGGAGCATTTGTAAAACTTCCAGCGACCTTTCATTTTCAACTCGCAGCCCTTCAAGCTTTCGTCTCTTCGTGCTTGATTTCACGGGGTGCAGCATTTAACGCTCTAAGCTCCCTTGGTGTATAAATAAAAAGAAGAGAAAAGCTTTCGAGAAAATGCACAAAGACAAGCCACACACAGAATTTTATAAGATTAAAGTTTAAAGTTTGAAGTTTAAAATTTAACCAATCAACATATTTTTAAATGTTGAAAGTCATAGGCTCAATTATAGAGTTACTTCTATAAAATGACTCGCTTTGTGTCATTTCCTCATCTTCAACTGAGATTCCCAAAGGTTATTGATAAGTGACTGAGATCGTGTCATTGCTCTTGAACCAAAATCTACCATGATCCAAATTTCTCAATTTGTTTGACAGAATGACTGACCTTCCTTTTTTATTGTCAATATTTCATGCTTATAATAATTTAAAATGTATAATAGGATTGTGAAAATTGTATTCTAATAATTTTGTTTTCATATTTGTTTCAGGTAAGCAATCAAATGAGAGAAGCTTAAAAGTAAGCTTATCGGAAAGTGAATGAGGTAATCAATTCTATCACATTTAAAATAATCAATGAAACTTTAAATCTGTATGATTATAAGAGGAAATACTGCTAAGGGAAAGATTATTATAATTATATAATTTTTAATTAATTGCTGTACTAAATTTTGATCGTACAAAGTACTAAACAGATTGATTAGCGTTTGGCAAATGTCGGAACCGGTGCGAACCGTGACTGTAGTAGGTCAAACCAGTGATGTAACAAAACCAGATAGGATGCCAGAGCTCTTCATATCGTCGACTAGTCTTTCGAAAGCTTTCGAGCCACCATTTAGGCTCAATGTGTTCGAAAACAGAAAATGCGAGAACCGTGTCACGCTTTTCGATTCTTTCGCCTCTCAATTTACTCGAAATTTAGTCTTTAAACTAATCGAATCACCCTTTACATGGTACTTTATATTGGTGTTACGTTCATTTTATTTTTACGTTTTGCGTTCATTTTTTGTACACGAATCTCGTAAAAGTGTGTGTAAAGGTGCGAACAAATTAAATGAGAATAGAAAAATTTAATAGAATAGAATAGAACTTAGGTTCTATGTAAAGTTACAACTTGAGTTAACATTTTGATATTTATTTTTGAAAATCAATTATCATGAAGTTGAGAACATGTCCCAAAATTATAAAAGATTATAAAAGAAGCCCTCATCGATGTCAAGGCTACACAGTTGCCTCTGCACCTGTTTCCTTCAAGCTTTATATTCTGTTCACGGAAATTCAATTCCGATCGTATTCACTTTAAATTTAAAAAAAATTAGTTTAATTAAATTTATTTTTAATTCAGTAATTTCAATAACAATGATATTGACTTATAATAAAATTAGGTTACTCTTATTACGTATGGAAAAAAATGTTACATAACAATTGTGTTAATTTTTGCAGCGAGAGGCTTGTTATTTAACGGTATTGATACGTTTTTGTGAAGTGGATGTGTACAATGTGAGTTGCAATATACTTGCCAGTTCTTTTAATTTAGCCAATTACGTCATGGTTTATAAAAGCGTGTATCGTTGTCACAGCATGCCACATCGATAAAAAACTAAACATAATCAAATCCAGTCAATGAATAGCAGACCCGTTCTCTCTAATAATTACATAGTCCTTTTTGCCTTAATAAAGTATAATAGTAAAGTGGTGTAATCAGTAGTATTTTTAGTTATCTGAATTTTAGCTTAAGGGCGTTGGATCCAAATGTTAAACTTTAAAAAAGGCGGAAAATTCATCTTAGAGAGCCTGACAATGAGCTTCTTGTATAATTTTAGGAAGTTAAACTTTTCACACAGTTTTATAAATATCGTGTACTAAAAATAAAATTGAAGAGAACTAATTTTCGTGAACGAAAATAGATTGATTAATAATTATTTCTCAAACTAAAACTCTTAATAAACAGCAATGCTTCATCTTACCTTATGTTTGAATATTGCAAATCAGGCATTGATAAATACTTTAATGAGTTCAGATGTCGAACAGGAAAATGATTCTAAGTTGGTGAGTTCGTTAAAAAAGATTATTTATACCAAATGCGAAAATATTTGTTTGAAGGCGCATAAATAAATCAATCGTGTTGATTGCTTCATGATATATGATATTTCTAAACCAATTTCCTCATAGGAAATTGGTTTAGAAACTAAATACAATTGCTACAAGAATTATTCGTTATTATTTATCTTGTTTTTGTTTTATTCGATTGCAGACAATATTAGTTGGGAAAAATTCAAACATGGCAGACACAAGTCAACCGGAGCTCTCCGAGCCACACACCAATGGTGTTGTTGATGGCTTGACAGAAGAAGAAAAAAGCAAGATGAGACCTGCCGATATTGACGCAGTAAGTTTTAAAATATTGCTATTTTTACAGGCAATTTTTACTAGAGAGAAATTGTTTAAAATTGCTAAAAAAAAATTTCAAAATTTAATGTAATTAAATCTATTTACCTTGAAAATGAAAAAAAAATTGTATTTTTTATCGAAATCATGTAATTTTGTATCTTTGTTGTATTTGAATATTATTAATTATACATGCAATATTTCCTACGCGCTTTAGCAAGCATACAATATTGCTAGTATTGTAATAAATTTGCCATTTTACAGGATATGAGAGAGATGGAGAGGAGAAAGAGAGTAGAGATGATGATGAACTCGAGGCTCTTCAGAGAAGAATTGGAACGTATTATCGAAACACAAATGAAAGATGGCTCAGGACCTTCTGGCCTTCTGCAACAAATTTCAGAAATGATGGGACCCCAGGGAGCTCGTTTCAACGCTAATGTATTCAAAAGTAAGTTTAAATTAAATTTTAATTTACTAGGAACTTTAAAATCTTTACAATGACATGAATCGAAATTAGTAATTGTTTAATCACCGTGATTTTACAGATTCAAACTGCGTCGTACCTATCAACGATATCCGTGGTGTTGAAAGCATGGGATACGCAAAAGGCGAAAAACTTTTGCGCTGCAAGCTCGCTGCAGTCTTTAGATTGCTCGATTTGTATGGATGGACGCAAGGAGTTGGTGGCCAGATCACTGCGCGGTTGAACCAAGACCAAGAACACTTTTTGGTGAACCCATACGGTTTGTTGTACCACGAAGTTACTGCTTCCAGTTTAGTCAAAGTCGATATGCAGGGCACAGTTGTGGAACAAGGAACAACGAATTTTGGAGTTCACGTCACAGGATTTCAACTGCACTCTACAATACACGCTGCTAGACCAGACATCAAGTGCATTGTTCACATAGCCACTCCGTCCGTCACAGCTGTAAGTTAATTTCCAAAATTTTCTGTGTAATAAAAATCAAATTGTCTACGCTACTATAATTTTTGGAATGTTTTATTCCTTCATATGAATATTCTATTTCAGATCTCATCTATGAAATGCGGTCTTCTTCCACTAGGTCAAGAAAGCATAGTGATAGGCGAAGTTAGCAACCATCAGTACATCGGTGGTATCTTCGAACCTGAAGAGAGGGAGAAAATCACCAGAAATTTAGGCCCAGTCAATAAAGTCATGCTCTTAACCAATCGAGGTGCTATTTGCTGTGGAGAAACAGTAGAGGAAGCATTTTTCAACGTTTACAACACTGTACTAGCTTGTGAAACTCAACTGAAATTGATGCCGGCTGGATTAGACAACATGAGCCTTATATCCGAGGAATCGAAGAAAGCTATCTTCGAGGCTTCCAGAAAACCACTCATTCCACAACCCAGTTCAGTTGCTGAGCCTTCTCCGCTTGCGGAAAAGCTGGAGAAGAGATGGAGAATCGGTGGCACCGAATTTGAGGCGCTTATGAGAATGCTTGACAATGCTGTAAGGACTTTTCTGAAAATAATAAATATTTTAAGCCTAATGATTAGTCTCACAAGCTCAAAACATGTATTAATTGATGGCTAATTATTTTTATAGGGATTCCGTACAGGTTATATCTACAGACATCCACTTATCAAGAGTGAACCACCAAGAATTCGTAACGACGTCGAAGTACCTCCAGCTGTGTCCTCTCTTGGTTATCTTTTAGAAGAAGAAGAACTTTACAAGCAAGGGTGAGTTATAAAATACAAATTTTCAAACAAAACGTAATTCCAGGTAAATAAGCGTCCATACTAGGCCATTTACCTCCGTCTATACAAAACAGAGGTAAATTGCCTTAAATCTCTTGAACTCTTTCAAAATCTTTAAAATCACATAAAATTACTTGAAATTCTTTTAAAATATTTTGAATCTCCCTTAACGTCTTAAAATTGTTTAAAATGTTTCACAATCAGTGAAATAACATTAATGATTTAAAATTTCTCTTGCAGACTCTGGAAGGGTGGACGCAAGGGAACAGACAGAACTCGCTGGCTAAACTCACCCAATGTTTATCAGAAGGTTGAGATTCTCGAAACTGGAACTCCAGATCCCAAGAAAATCACTAAGGTAGAGGTCATTACTTTTGAGAATAAACAAGAATAGATTACTCGTGACGTTCCAATAAACTAAAACCCAAGAGTGCAATTCATATACTCCTTAGGCATTCCTGATAGTATATACGTCGTGGTTGTAAAAAAGCTTTTGTCGAGTAGCGAGCGATAATATTCTTAAAGTCATAATTAGCTCAAACTTTTCTTAAATATCCCTGTAGGTCTCCCCCAATTCAATTTCAATTTTTCAACTTGTAGCCTTATCACAGTAAATTGCCTTATTAATCAAAGTATAACATTTTACGGTCTTTCCTGTTGTTTACACTACTTATCAGAAATTTATCCGAAACGTTCTATTAAAGAATGCGAAACTATTTCCTTATAGAGACCTATAATACTCATAATCTATTGATCATATCGAGACGAATTTCTCAGTGATAAATTCTCACTCACTTTCGTCTTCTTGAATTTCAGAATCTGGTCTTAATTATTTACTTTTATACTCGTTTAAATTTGAGATCAAAGATTGGCCGATTTTTATTAGAACGTTGGATACGTAATTAGTAATCTTATAAATTGATTTAGAAACTAAATGGTTTTACACGTTATAGTCATCACTGTAATAATCTATTTAAATGTCTACGTGTTTTTGCTGATGATATTATTGCGCAGAATGATAAAGTATGCTTCTAATGAACGAAAGTATGTTACGAAGAACTAGATCTATGTTGATATTTAGAAAAAAGTAAATATGCACACAAAGACAAGTCATGCTAATTCGTGCATTTATATATAACAAATTGTTATCGAAAAATGTTGTATACAAATAATAGATTCATCTTTACTTAGAGTCTTTATCGGCAAGATCAAAGTCTAACGACTATTGGTGTTCAAACTTGTTACTAACTTTATTCCAGAAACTTAAAATCAAGGACTTTCATTTTACCTTGTTAAATGTTAGTAATACATTCCAGAATCATTCCATTCTTCTATATATTTCGAACTAAACTATCATTTTTTATTGGTATGTGATAGTTTAAAATAAGAGCAATTTACTTTCCCCAACTTTATATTCGCAATAATAAATATTTTTTGCTAAAACTAGACCATTTACATCTGTATGTACGAAACAGAGGTAAATGGCCTAGTTTTAGGGAAAAATATTTATTATTGCTAGCGTAAAATTCGGGAAACTAATTTACTGTTATGGTAATAATTACCACATACCCTTAAGAGTGTTGATTCAGTTTCTAACTTCGAAATTAAATTCCCCATTTTACTCAACAATTATTAAAATTAAATATCTTTTTGCTCTGTACCCATAATTCTATTGAAAAAGTGAGTAGCTATACGAAGCGAAAAAATATTTAATTATAATATTTACCAAGTAAAATGAAGAAATTGAACTTTCAGATTAGAACTTTGATCCAACACCCCTAATAACAGTTATCACAACTAAAGGTATATATTTTTTTATTGGATTTATTATGATTTTAGACATTAAAATGAGATCGAAAACCTTCTTTCAAGCAATTTTTTTTTGTTTTTTACTCGATCTATTGATCAAGATAATTATTGTTAAGAATAATTGATCCTCGGAGAAATTTGATTCTCATTGATCTCATATTTCGGTAGCACGAAAGACTTTTGTCAAATAAGATTGTGAAATTAAATTGCTTTTAAACATAAGATACCAATGAATATTTCCTTTTGTAGCTTATTGATGTTTAAATAAAGGTATATCCGCTAATTAAACAAACGGGTTGATTCACTGCCACGAGTCATCGTTAAACCACAGGGTTTGCATTTTACGAATATAAAAAGCATGCTAACGCGAATATATATTTTAGTTTAGGATTTAAAAATTAAGAAATATACTAGTCCATTTTAGATAGTCAAAATTCAAGATTTGTTTTTTGACTTTTTTTTGTAGTGGGTGGATCAAAACGCAGAGGAGGTAATTGGAATCCACGTTTACTTGGATTGATACGCTGGACTAAGTCACATTTATTTTTATTACTAGCTCTATTTTCACGCATTGATTTCTTTATTTTTCATGGGGATGGTTTTCTTTTTATTTTAAATGCATAAGAACGTTAAGTCAAAGCTCTATCTTCAAAATTTTATTTCCTCATTTTACTCAACAAATGTTATAATTAGATAATTTTTCGTTCTGTAGCGGTGCTTAATTTGAAATAGAATTTAACGTACAGAGCTGATAAGTCTATAACTTTAATATTTTTTGCGAAAAATTAAAATTATGAGGATAGATTTCAAATTCCTTGTTTAATGCAAAAAGTATTAGAATTAAATATTTTTTGCTCTATAGACAACCTTCTATTCCAAAAAGTAAAAGCGCTACAGAGGGAAAAAGTATTTAATTATAATATTTGTTGGGTGAAACAAGGAAATCGATTTTTACAGTTATAACTTAGATTCAACACTCTTAAATTAACGCGACGTATAAGTTATCTGATTCCTATCTTATTGGGATTTTTTTTCTGCAATACTATTTCTGTATTTATTGAGATATGGAATTGAAATTTTCTAAAGTTACACTTCTAGCATTAAACTACGTTTATCTGGTCCTGAATATTTAATTTTCTAAAAAAAAAATTTCTAAAAATTTAGGATCAGATAAAACATACATTAATATATTTTCTTCAATTTTAGGTATTCTCTATTCGATATCGCAATAAATGTAGAAATGGCATTTCAGTTAGGAAATATCTGTAAAGTGGGGATCGGATGACTGATAGATGGCCTTAAATTAAGGAGCTTTAAATTAAAGTCTCTGTTTAATCCTCATTTCGAATATACTTACTCAGGGATTCCCATCTCATTTATATGGGATTTAGGTTTCTTTTCATTTGTCTTTTGGCAGCATATATATAATTTATCATTTATCATTTATCACTCGTACTAGAAAGTTAAAAAATTACAGCTATCATTTTTTAAATTATGCCAATTTATGCATTTTGAGACAATCATTTACAATCATAATATAAATCATATTAATTATTAAAGGTGTTGGAATTATGTTCTAAACTCATTTTACAGAAAAATTATTAAGACTAGGAAGATTTTCGCTCTGTACTCACAATTCTATTTAAAAAATGAATACCACAACAGAGTGAAAAAATATCTAATTATAATATTTGTCGAGTAAAATGAAAAAATCGAATTTTGAAGTTAGATCATGAATCCAATACCCTTAAGGCGATGAATTCGTTATCCGATTGCTACCTTAACGGCACTTTTTTTTGTTTTACTAAAAATTTAGGACAAGAGAAACGTACATTAGTATATTTCTTAATATAACAGGGAAATAATTGCCGGTATGGAAGGGATCGGATAATTGATACATAGCCTTAATTAGAATAGTCGAATTATAATACGCGACTCTGTATGAATGTGTGCCTGTTGGTCATCCTTATACAACTCTCGGTTGGTTCGGTATGTATCCACTGCATTAACAAAACCAGATCAGTCGACTCAATGCATATCGAATTCTGTTTGCTAAGGAATTTGAGAGAGCTTAAGGGTGTTAACGTTTTTGAGTGTTTGCAATTTAAATTTTTCTGAAATGCATAAAAAATCTTTTTCTTGTAACCTAATTATTTTTAAGATGAAATACAGGCACACACCTCATGCGAGATTCATTTAAATGCAATTTTATTAGGCTACTAATAATTATTACTTTAATTTTGAGGAGGTCGTCTAATATTCTGGTTTTGTGTGCAGTGGGTGACAGACGGATCCCCGACGCATAGCAGCACTCCAGTCAGGATTGAAAGTGCCCTACAGTTCGTGCCCAAGAATACCAATCCAAAGGAATTCAAGCAATTACAGCAACAGGTAAGTAAACAATTATTTTATTTGTCCAAAACAATACTATAAATGGTATTGAATAATGTTTATCTCAAAAAAATACTGAAAAATTATTTTTGTTATTGCATTTCAAGTCTTATTTTTTTTTATTAATAATCACATAGATAAAAGACTATCGAAGGGCAGACAAGATCTCAGCTGGTCCACAGTCTCATATTTTGGAAGGTGTCACGTGGGAGGAAGCAAAGAAAATGCAGGTAAAGTGATCTTACAATTTTTGTAGTAAATGTTACAGCCATACGAAAAAAGAGTCAAGAACTTTTTCGGAGACCATTGTATTCCTATATATTTTGGTCTTTTTTTTGTGTGCATGACTGTATAATTGCAATTATATTGTAAATGGCGATATTACAGTTTATTTATAATTCTAGGATGCTACAATCAGTGGAACTGGAGAACAGGTGGTTTTAGTAGGTGCAGCTAGCAAAGGCATTATCCAAAGAGGATTCCAACACAACGCAATGGTTTATAAGACTCCATATGCCAAAAATCCATTCGACGCAGTTACGGATCAGGAACTAGATCAGTATAAGAAGGATGTCGAGCGAAAACAAAAAGGAGACCCTTGTAAGTAAAAATTTTAAAAAATCTTTAAAAAGATTGTTACGTAACATTTTTAAAGTTTTTATCTTCCGGGGTTTGTTCACATTGTGCTAATTTAAACATTTTTCAAATTTAATTAATTTTGCAGACGATGAATCCCAGTCAGAATCCGAAGGCTTGTCATCATTCAATGTTAGTCGAGCAACACACGAATCTAGCACTGCCAAAAGCCCAATTCAGTCGCCGGTCTCAGTCACTTCTGAAACAGAAGAGGAAAGCAGGGACGGTGAGATTTTTAATGTTAAAAATGATTAACTTTCTGTATTTCAAGAATTAATATCACTGATAATTTATTTACAGAACCCAGAGTATTACGGATAGCAACAAAACAAGTGCCTGTGCCCAGTCAACCAGAAGTTGTTCTAAGTGATGGTAAGTTCAGATATTTATCTTATCTACAAATTCAATACATTTGCATGTTAATTGCTTTCAATCCGAGGAGTAAATACACACAT